>CM053785.1:917042229-917162229 GCA_028749045.1 Cupressus sempervirens
ATTACCTAGTTAAATATATAAGTGTAATTAGATAATACCAAAATACTATTAATATTATTGATATTAACAATACTTTTATATTATCTATTTATACATGTATTTATCTAGGTAAAGTATAATTTGGAAACATACTGCATAATATTGAAATTTTAAAAAAAAATCAATAACCCAATAATTGGGTTGGTCAGGGACATATCAAATGAGGTGGCATATCTTTAAAATATGTGAACTCATATATATGTGGTACCTCAATTAATATGGTTAGGTGGTGGGTTAGTGAATAAACATAAAAGAATTGAATACTAAAAAGGGGATAGTGGGTATTAAAAGCATAGAAGTACAAAATAATATCTATAAAGGGACAAGACAAGGAATTAAGAGAAGAGGGGAACTGAATGTGTCTAAGAGGAATACAAAATTTAGGAAATTAATAAAAAGAAGAAGAGAGGAACTGAATGTGTCTAAGAGAAATATAAAATTTGAGCAATTAGTAAAAGGAAAAGTTATTTATAATAAATGAAGGAAAGGTAATAAGACCATACTATGTGGAGACATATATCATGTACAATACCACTAATGTATGATTAACCCAAGGAAGTGGGGTGAAGAATGAAAGTCACCGAATTCTCATGTTCAATGTCACTTGATAAGGAGCATAAGCCACCACACATGGGTTAATATATTAAGAAAATTTTTAACAAATAGAAAACCAACTAAGGTGTAAGGGGGGTTATCAACTAACACTCTATCATCACAAAAAAAGTGTTATAAGGTCCTGATAAAGATGTGAGGTGAACAATTAGTTAGCCAACTTTATAAGTTGAATAAGGTTATTTTGACCAAGCCATGTAAAACATCAATCAATGAAGAGAAGGAAATATTAATAGTAAAATAAAGAGGAATTATTTTTTAAATGATAGATGATAGCATGAAAAGGAGAGAAGAGGTAAATAACACAAATAATCAAGTATAGTTTGGAAAGTTCTAGTTTATAATGGGGAAAGAAATGGTACATATATAAGGAAATTAAACACAACAGGGGTAAATTTAGTAATAATGTTGGGACATTAAATTTCAAGGGGGATATTATACTAGAAGATTTCAAAAAAAAATTGAAGATTTAAAATAGAATAGCCATAAGTGGTGTTCAAGTAAGAATAAAAAATAGACGTTGAATAATTATTTTGGGTAATAGAAGAGAAACTTTGTAAGTTCACTTTATAGTGTAATCCAAACTCAATTTAGGAGGAGTTGGAGGTGAAGTATTAAAAGAGAATCTCAAGTGGGGACATTTCAATGCATGTAAACATCCTAACATTTGGTAGATAGTCTTTATCCCAACATAATTCCAATGGTAAATCTATTTGAGAATATTGTTGTCTATTCATAGGATGTTTATAATTATCCCCAATTTTATATTCACCATTCTTTTCTTTCACTCAAATAGTCCTATCCTCCATTTTACTAGAATTAATTTTCCTATGATGATCCCTTCTTATTAAAGACATAAACCTTAGAGCTTTTCTTAAATTTAATACTAGACTTTTCAATGGACTATTGATCTACATGTATAGCTTTAGCATACTCCTTAATTAGAAGAATTTGGACCTAATAGAGAATGTAGGAAGTCATAGTTTTATCATTAGCCCTAATATTGTTATTAAAATAGGAAAATAAATAGGGTAGAGAAAATGCAATTAATGTAGCCAAACTTATTCAATATGAAAAATAATTATTTGAATATACTGCAAAATTTATCATATAAGGTAGGATGATGCATAATGATATTTGTAAAAACACATAATGGTTTAGGGAGTGAGGTTTTATAAAAGCCACCATTTGTGTTCTTTCTCATTATATCCCTTTCTCTTGACAAGAATAATGACACAAGCACTTTAGAGGCACATTTTTTTATCCCTATAGAGTTTGTACCATCAACTAAAATGTTGGAGTTCTTGTCCATAAGGTCTTCATTCACTTCCAATGCTACATTGTCGATACAGGTAATCACATAGTTTTAACCATGAATGAAAGCCTTAGTAATCACAGTATTAATTCTTTTTTTTAACTCAATATACCTTGTTAATGTAAATGAAATAATTTGAATCCAAATTAGTTTCATATTCTCTTATTTATTAAAAAAAAGCCAATAGGCTAGAAATAGTTTCTATCATTTTCCATTCAAGAAATCTCCCAAATACACTACCAAATAGAGTAAAAACTCAAGCTTCTCTAGAAAGAAAAAAAAATACCAAGAAGAACATGAGAATGTTTAACTTTTCCCTCATAAATTACATTTTTCCAAGGTCATCATTTGTCATGTCATACAATGTCATTTTTAAAAATAACTCGCATATTGTACCATCTATAGTCATTGTATAGTAACATCTTGAATAACCACCAAGATCCTATCACTAATACTTTGTTCCCTTTTACATTGCAAACTAAGACCAATATTTGATAACCAATTCATAACATATTTTCCTTCACATTGCACATTATAAATAATGCATTCATCAAAGTCCCTAAACATTTCAAGGAAATAATTTATAATGGACCTAATCATCCAATAAGGGAATGGGACCTTTCAAATAATTGATGATATTTATAGAGTCAATTTCAGTCTAAAATTTTTTTCAACTATTTCACTCTAGCTACTATTATCTTAGCAGAGGTAGAATTTTTTTTGAAAAAGTAGTTTTTATGGGAACCCATAGGGAGGGCTATCATTGAGATATACCTATCATTATTATATAATTTATGTAGAATGTTATAGAATCAATGGTGATCAATATGATCCTAATTCTTGTAATTTTTTTTACTTATAATTTTGTAGATAATGGTTTTCATCAAATGGGATCAGGATTAAACTTTTTTCAATCTATAAAATTTCCTAACATATTGTTGAAATATTTCTCATCAAAGTATATTTTAAATATGAAGTTTAGGCTATAAAATCAAATTCAAAAGACTATAATTTTATTCTTTTTATAAATTTATTTAAGTAAAGGGATATTTTTATTATGTTCAAGTAATAAAATTAATAAGAAGAAAAATGTATCATCTCCCCACTCAAAAATATATCCTTAATTCTATTTGAGTATCTCTCTTGTGTCATGTCCAAGACTACAAACTAGAACTTTCTATAAGAGATATTCATAATACTTTTCAAAAAAAATTATGTATAAAATAAAATCTTGATAATACTTGTACATATGTAAATATTTGTACACAAGTAGTTCAAAGTTTTTTCTCTCCAAAAAGTGTTTGGAATTTTTGCATACATCTACATAGAGACAAAAATCCCCTTCAACACCATTAATGGATCCACATAGCCTGTGAAATCACTGCATTGCCTAAGAAAAAAAAATAAAAATATTTGGGGTGTTTTATTATCTACTCTAGTTCTCTGAAAATAAAATTCACTTTCATGTGCAAGAAATGTTCCCTCATCAATATCAACATACCTTCTACCATAGAATTCTCTTCAACTCTCCTATGTTAGTTTTAGCTTGCCAATTATTACCTACAAAAAGTCTTTTGGTATTTTTTTCTTAAAGCCCTAGCTCTGTTCAATTCACTTCCATGTTGTACTCCTTCTTTGTTAATAGAAAATCCAAATTTTATTATGTAGGTTTTTTCAATAATAACATCAAGGTAGTTAATATTGTACTCTAAATATCATGAATCTTAGAAGGAAGATCAAATGCGACATGCCAATTTCATATCTATAAGTCCCAAATCTATCAACAACTCAAAATAGTGGAAAATCAATACATTTAAATAAATTTAGTTACAATTTATTCATTACTAGGGTTATTAAAGATTATTACAACCACTAGGAAGGTCATTACGAAAAGAACAAAATTCATAATTTATAGATGATTAAGAGGGAGAAGGTCAAGTAGGAGCACCTATTGTTTGGAATGAAACAATGGAGAAGTGAACAAGAAAATGTTTGAATTATGAGTGAAGTAACTGGGGGGGGTGTTGGGGTGTGTTGAATTAGTTACCTCAAAAAATAATTGTTGATCCCTTAGATGTCTTAAATAACTAGTTATTGCTATCACCCGGTAAACACATCACAAAAATGTTGTAACTCAGTAGATTAACTTGTTACTAATTTTTAGCATTCATAATTATTAGCATGCATGCAAAAAAAAATAACATGAGCACAAGAGACACCAGATTTAACATGGAAACCCAATATGGGAAAAACCACCAAGTAACTAGCTACCAATTTTCACTCTTCTGAAGTGATCCTTGTTAGGAGCCAGCCCTATTAAAGGTTACAATACACACTATAAGGTGTGGCCTTGTTAGAGGATTTAATCACCCTGCTAGTAGTGGCCTTGCTAGAGGTCTTTAGAACAATTCAACAAAACTGTCACCTTGTTAAAGGATTTACAAAATGGTTGTTAAACCAACTCTGTTAAGAGATTTGAAATCATTGCTACAATGATTAGAAAGTAACAATGAATTGACCTAAATAAGATGAAACTAACTTTGCTGATTATAGATCTCTATTTTGCACCATTAGATCCTCCTCGATCAAATATAGCTTTGCTACTCCTCAATGATCTCTGATCATTCTTCAAAATTCACTTTCACAATACTCAGTCCTTCTTTAGATTCATATCACATCAAATCCATCACACACTTAGAATTCGCAACTTGACCTCTCATATATACCATTCAAATTATCAATTCGGCTCATTCACACATTACATTTACCAATAAACCATACATCAGTTAGCTACAAATATTACATTAAAAAAATAAATTTTATTTCACAAAACAATGAAATCCAACATTGGCAGACCTTGCTTGATAAGCACTACTTCCAGAAACAATTTCTTGAGTTAACCATCTAAACTCGGTTAACACTGCAAAATTTAAAAAGTCCTTTGGCTGCCAAGTTAACTTGGTAAGAACTAAATTTCCTTCACTGTCCATGAGAGCTCGGTAAGAACTGTTTCTTGCACTATTTCCCTTTGATGATCGAGTGAGCTTGGTAACAACTAAATTTTCTTTGCTAACCTTGAAAGCTTGGTAACAACTATCTATACAAGGTAAAATCTGAGAACACTCAATAGACACTGTAAACCTTCTTTGCTAATCTTCTGAGCTCGGTACATTCTGTATTGTTCCTTGCTAACCAACTGAGCTTGGTAGACTCTATCTGATGACTGATATGACATTTGTGTAACATCAAAGACAACACTCAATTGAGCAATTGTATCCAACAAAAAATTCTAAAGGTTTCTAAATATTTGGAAAGAATTGAGGTGAATCTTTCAGAAAATACTCTTTTTTAAAAAATTTTGTGCCAATAAATAAAAATTACCCCCACTAAAATTGATACAAGCCAATCAAAAAGGAAGATAAATGATTGAAAATTAATTTTAAACTAAAAATAATCTTTGACTTTCAAAATTCACTAATTATGTTCATGTAAAAATTAATTGTGTGTGAAAATTGGGAATAATAGCTCCTTTCCTACATATGGGTAGGGACTAGCAAAAGTATACCAATAAAGGGAGAAGACAAGAAAATAAGAGAAGAGGAATCAATTGTATCTAAGAGTAATATAACATTTGGACAATGAGTAAAAGGAAGATATCCATAGAATAAATAGAGGAAGGGAAGAGAAAAGTTCAAGACCCTTCCATGTGGAGACATCTATCTTATACAATACCACTTGTGCATACTTTTAACCCAAGGATGCGGGGTGAAGAATGAAAGGCACCAAATTCTCACGTTCAATGTCACTTGATAAGGAGCATAAGCCACCACACATGGGTTAATACATTAAGAAAATTATTAACAAATATAAAACCAACCAAGGTGTAATGGGGATTATCAACTAAGACTCTATCATCACAAAAGAAATGTTATAATGTCCTAATAAAGATGTGAGGCGAACAAATTAATTAGCCAACTTGAAAAGTTGAATAATGGTATTTTGACCAAGCCATGTAAATCATAAATCAATGAAGAGAGGGAAATATAAATAGTGAAATAAAGAGGAATTATTTTTGAAATGATAGATGATAACATGATAAGTTAGAGATAAATAGCACAAACAATCAAGTATAGAGAGCACTGATTTAGGTTCCCATGATTATAAACAAAGAGATAAGAGGAATCTACAATGATTTAAGTTTGGATTGTTCAATGGGAAAGTGAACCAAGTTCTTCAAGGTCACCACTTGAGTTAGCCTTTCCAACTCTATCTAGAGTGGATGATGATCAAATTGAGTTGATATAATCTCTAAGAAAAATAATTGATAAGAAAGAAAGAGTAAATAATATGAAACGTTCATTGATGGAAGTCACTGACAAATTGCAAAGTATCATATTAGTTAGAGTGATTCAATATGACCCTCATATAAGATAGAATGACATGACCAAATCTTTTGACAATGAGTTCACACAATTGTCAGAAATTACATCTACATAGACTTGGACACTTCATGATGTTAAGATATTTAGAGAAGTTTGTTAGAACATTAGAGAACACTTGAAGAGTCTATATGTATGTATCAAGTAATTAAGGAGATGTGTTACAGAAGAAAACACATTATATGGAAAAAAATAATGTCAAATGATTTTGTCAAAGATATTTCAGATGAACTAATAGTCAAATGAATAGTGTTGAATACCTTTGTTACTAAAGCACAAAATCCTATAATACATATCATGGACTTAGAGAGTATAGATAGTAGAATTAATAATGACATTAGGCTCTTAAAGATGAAAAAGGAAAGAATATTGAAAAGATTCTCTCTATTGTGAGAGCACCTTAACATACAAATTTAATATGTATAAAAGAAATTGGATGAATTCCTTTAAGCTAACGCATCATATGATAAGTTTGTATATTTAGTTTTGAATGTAGTAGAGATTCTAGCATATGTGTTGTGTGCACTAATCAATACATCTGAAGTAGTTGAGGAAAGATTTCAAAAATAATTCTCTATCTTGAAGAAGAATTTTGTAGATTGCATCAAACTAATACCCACTTAGCAATATGGAAGGTAGAATTTCAAAATTTTGATTTGAATATATGTTTTCACACCACCAGCTTTGTCATCAATTTCAAATGGGGAGTATTAGTGAAGAAAATTGTATGTAAATTATAAGATTGTATAAGGGAGTTACATAAGAGTGTAGTCAAAGGGGGTGTATCCCTATGTAAATATGGTATTTAAAAAATTAGTGATCCACACGTTTTTGAAAATTTTGTAAAAGTCATGTAACAGATGTCACAAATTTTGAAATTTCGTAACTTCAAATTTTTTGTATAGTGCTAATTTTTCTAGAACTTGCCATGAATGCCAAAGGGGGATATTTTTTTTCAATTTGTATAGGGTAGATGATATAAGGCTACCATTTATGGAAACATATAGTCGATATTAAGTGAGTAACTCATAGAGATGAAGTTTTGATAGAAATACTTAGAAAATTGTCTAAGTATCATAGAGTTTATCTGTCAACACAAGCACTATTTTGATCAACATAGTTTGCAAAGGTATTTATGGCATGTTTGCATTGAACTATATATCAAATAGAGTATAAATATTCTATAGCCATGAGTGTGAGGTTGTATGCAAAGTACATATAAAGTTATTGTAGTTTTTCTAATTGTAGTAATGGACTAAAAGAATAGGATAAAGATAAGGAATTGAATATTTAATATTATGTAATTTTATATTTTTATAAAAACAATTAATTGATTAATTATGTATGATATCATAGATGTTATCCCTCACTCATCAAGAGTTAATTTTGTATTTCAGCAAGAGTGTAAAGGTATGAATGCCAAGAGTACAAATTATTATTAAATAACTTGGTATAAATGATAGAACTTGGGATCCAAAGTTTGGAGATGTCAATGACATTGATCTGATATTCTTTTTAGATGTGAATTCTAATGCTTGATCAAAATAGTATGAATATATAATCTTTTTTGTGAAGATCAACAAAGGCAAATCAAATATTTAAGATTTTAGCAACAGTAAGAGGTTTTGTATATATCTCTTGTATTGAAGAATGTTATTTTAAGTTGCGTGTTTGGGCAGTGGGCTCATCTTGCATACCTTATTTAATTGTAATAACAACTCCTTACAAGGTTGAGGCTTCAAACAAGGCCTAGTCCTATAACAAGGACTGAGACACTATATGGATGTAATAAACTTCTAGTAGGGTCAATACCTTTCACCAAATACTTTAGATTAGTGGATTATTTTTTGGGTACCATCCCCACTGACTTTTTCCTTGGATAGGTTTTTGCTAGTTAAGACAATATAGCATTATGTGTTGTGTTACTTTATGGTTGTGTTTACTATTCAGTTCAATAAGTTTACTTTCATATGCAAGTTATGAGATTGTTAATGGTATCCACAATTGGGAAAAATTTTATGGAATATTGATTCATCCCCCCTCTATATTTCCTATTTCTAAAACTTTTCTCCTAGGTAAAACATCACTCAATTGACAATAAACTTACTCAATTAACAACAAGCTTTATCTTTCTTTTCCCATTGCTTAGTGACCACTATGTTAGAAATGCTTTAGAATATCTTGGGGGGGGGTTGAATCAGTTATTCAAGGTCCAACATGTCCAATTCAAACTTTCTCACTAGGTATAGTAAGCCCATTCAACCATTGATTCATCCAAGCTTTAACTATCCTATTCATCAAGTTTCTATAAATCAACATGCAAGCATAACACATATAAGATCAACACATAACATAGTGATTTAAGTGGAAACCCAATTTGGGAAAAATCACCAGTAACATGCTACTCAATTCTCACTCTTCTGAAGTGATTCCCTATGAAAGTCCTACCCTATTAAAGGCTTACAACACACTATTAAATGTGACTTGGTTAAAGGATTTAACCACCTTGTTAGAAGTGGGCCTTGTTAGAGGACTTTAGAATGTTCACTTGGAATGCTACCCTATTAAAGGATTTACAAATGGTTGTTAGGCCAACCTAAGTCCATAGGATTTTCCTTCTATCCTAACTAATACAATTGCTAGAAAGTAACAATTAGGAATTTTGACCTGATTATAAAATACAACTCAACTTGCAGATCTCATATCACTCTTCAGCTCTTCACATTGCCTGGCCTTCAATCTCTACAATTCTTGACAGCTTGCCCTCCTTTCAAGATTTGTCTCCTTGAGTCTCCATGCTCACTATACCAATGTAATCATCTCTTCTATACCACTTGTAGAAGCAGAGTCTCTGTGCTATGTTCTTTCTTCTCCTAGATGTCTTCTCCTTGACACCCTTCTAACCACTTTGCAATTTGGCACTCCAACAACTCTTGTTTCTTGGTCTGTGACTTCTTAAATGGAAGTCTAGAACTCCTTTTTCTACTTGATTCTTCCCTCGTTTGATTTCAATTCATATGGATTAGGTAGGATTCATTGTATCTAACCCATATTATGTTTCTTCTAGAAACATCATGAAGAATCCTCTTGAATTCACACCAAAACTATTTACATAGAATTTTGTACCACCAACTCATCATCCTTATCCTCCAAACGATTCACAAAATTCAAGGCAACAACTATGTTAGCTCAGATTTAATGAATCTTCATCATTAAAAATAATGCAGTAGGTCGACACATACTATGTTACTCGACATCAACTGTGTTTTTACTGATGCTTAGCACCTAAAGTTCACTTGGCACCAACTAAGATTTTTTGATGTTGTACACTTGATACTTTTCTCAGCATTTGAACTTCACTTAGCACCTGAAGATCACTCGACACACACTAGACTTTTCTTTTTCTTGGCTCCAACTAAAAATTTGCTTGGTTTCAACTAGCTTGCTCGACATCCATTGATGAACTTAGTTTAAGCTTTGTAGTCAACCTTGTTATAACTTATTCCTCTAATGTTTCTAAGTGTGACCAACCTCTACATCTTTGATTATGTTATCAATTCATCATTTAACCATTGTCTTAACCAATCCTTGCACTTCATTATAACATCATAACTCAACCTTTTCCCTTAGGTTCTTTTGTTGCATCTTATAAGAAAATGTCATTCCTGCAAATAGTAGGTTTGACATCAATGATGATTGAAAACATTTTGTTAACAACAATCTCCCTCTTTGATCTTCAACAATGAGGTTTTCAAATAGATTTCCAACACACTATAGTCACTTAGTGAATATTGTATTCCTTATTTCACCATTTCAATTGGTATAGCTTTTATAGATCATTAAATTACAAGATTATATGATTGTTAAAATAAAACTAACATTATATTATCACTATCCAACTTAGGAAAGTTTCCATTGAATACCATACTTATTAACTTTTTCCTCAACATACTTTCTTCAAATCATCATCATCAATCAAATGATGTGATACTCTACTAAATTAGCATAATGTCTAATTAGCTAAGACTTGACATCAATAAAAGCATAAAAATTAATATGACTCTTTTACATATATTCATAACATTCTCAGTTACATCATTAGTTGGAGCTAACAAATAGTAAAATGGTTTTTTAAAACTAGGTATCATGGCCCCTCATAATTCTTTTACATATATTCATAAAATTCTTAGTTACTTCATCATTTGGCAACCATTTATAGTTTTTGGTTAGAATTGTTCTATGGAACTGAGAGCATGAACCACTTTTGACACAAACCTCCATGAGAGACAACAACACCAAGACACCAAAAAAGAAATGTGCTGAAACTAGAAGCTTGAAAGGAATAAATAGGATGGGTAAAAAAAGACTACAAAACAAGAATAAATTTCCAACAAAAGCCAGCACACATAAAGGATATGACGGATAGATATCCATGTGATATGAAACATAATAAGATGAAGAAGTGACTTAAAGCCCAATGAAATAAACTGCACATCCATCCAAAGAACATGAAGTATGATTATGACACCTATTTGGTAGAGATCTTAGCAGATATAACTAAATGAACTCAATTATGGGAAATCTAAGACTATCATGACATATGAACTTGATTAAGAAAATCAGCAATGACATTTATCATTGTCTAAACTGATCATTAAATGTAACTCCTCATATTCATAAATGAATGAGGTCAGTTGTGTCATCCCCAAAATATCAAGGCAAAAAAAACACACCAAATTTTTTTATTTTTTTATTTTTTAATTTTTTTTAAATAATACAATAATAATTCATTCCACTTTTAAAAGTTGATCATACTACTAAGTTTGATATGTTTATTTGATTATGTTAATGTATAGTCATAATGAGAAATAGGTACATATGTGATCTCCTAACGATGTCCTATCATTTCCATATAAGTTTAAAACAATGAGAAGAAAAGATCACTAAATCTGAGCATTCGATATTACATTGATTTCAAAATTTGTTTCATTATTACTCAAATTTGAAAGTAATCTATTATAAAGAAAATGAATAAGTCAAATTATCTTAAACTCGCAATATTAACCAACTATCTAACACTTAAAATTTGATCTACTAATCTAACTTAATTTTTTATTTTTTATTTGTTTATTATTATTATTATTTTTTAACCTTTACTAATCTAAAACCTTTAAAGATATAATAATACTAACTTCCTATTTAAGGACAATATAATTACTTATAATAAATCTCAATTAATTTTAAGACGGATTAAATATGCTAACTAACAATCTTAGACAATGTATTAACCAAAATGATACTAACTTTTCTAATACATAGATCTTTACTAAATACTAAATTATCTTTATACCCTTTCTCCACAAACTTAATATTAAAATGTGAGGTCCACTCAATAGATTTAAACATTTATTATTGTCCACTATAACTTTAACAAATCAAAATATTAATAACAATATAATTGAATTCTTCTAATCACAATTTAGGTAACATAACTCTAATTATTCGAGACTTTAATTAAAGCACCCTCTAACCAAAATAATTTACTTCAATCTACAACCTATTCAAAAAAAAAATAGAACATTTCATTCAAATAATAATCCCACAAAAATTAAATTAAAATAAATCAATAGTTAAACAAATAAGATACAACAAATCTATATACCGATAGATTACTAATGTTTAAACATTTAAAAATCAAGCTTCATGATAAAATACAATCTAAACTAAACCCAAACATTGACTACTAACTATCATTATTTAGACTAACACTTTATCTAATACAAAACAACCCAATATTTTTATTAGTTATCTTAATTTTAAAAAAATACCAAATCTAATATGTCATGGCCATAATTTCTTACCCAAAATAAAACATAGATTCTTTTAAAGGAAGGCATGATTTAGATAACTATTTTCTACCACAAATTTTAGATCTGCACTATAAGGAAACAAAAATTTGATTAACTAATTTATTTCAACTTGAAAGAGCATTAGATTTAGATTTCCATTTTAAAGTCTTTCAAATATAAATCTTAATAACACATAGAACTATTTTATTTTTTTGTTTTCTTGCATTCAAATAGGAAACTTTCCATACATCTCAAATGGCATATCACATACTTCTCTTTTGCATAGAGTCATATACACAAGCTTGAATCAAATAACAAAACTTAGATTTTATAAGTTTCATTTACTTTTCTTTGCAAGACACAATAAAGAAAACTACAAATACTCAAACAATGCTTGTTTTCCACCCTACCAATTAACGGCATCATGAGGCCTCTTGTGCCCTAGCCATACCCTCGAGCAAGAACTCACTGCATCTAAGGATCATATATGTTATCATATGAGTGAGTTCCTAATACAAGAACAATATTTTAAACGACACTTGTTACACATTTTAGACTTACATGAATCCAACTCAAAGAGAAATACTACAAAGAAAAGGGATAGAAAGACTCATCTCTCTCTCAAGTTCCCTCTTGATCTTCTTCTCCTCCTATTGGTTCTACCATCATCTCTCCCCTTCTCCATTTTCCTCCTTCCCTATTCTACATATAACTTCCCATTTTCATCTCCAACCATGGTGAATGGTCCATCCTCCAAAGTCTTCATCCCCTTTAATGAAGGCACATGGCTCTCTTATCAATGTGTAATAACCCATTATTTCCCATTATTCATTTTCGTCACATTTGAAGTGGGGCACTTTTGAGGTGTCATAATGTAAGTTTTAACCATAATTTGACCCTCAACTAACATCCAACCTTAGGTAGTATAAGTGGGTTAGCTTATTTTAACCCAAAATGCACTCTAGGATCCATTTTAACCCCTCTAAAGTCCAACTTTAGTGTTGGAATATTCAAATATGGAAAGAGTACTTATGAGGTGGGGGGGGGGGGGGTGGGGGGTGAATCATAAGTATCCTATTTTATCCAATAAAACTTTTAGGTGAAAATAAATTGCATGTATGTAAATACATTAAGTAAACATGAAAGTAAGACATGCATCAACAACTCATAACACTGAAATTTGGTAACCCAGAAACCCTCCAGGAATAAGAAGGTAAAACTGGGGTGGGGATGATACCCACAAAAATTTACTACAGCAATATTGTTCAACCACTTCTGATGGTCTGCCCTGTTAAAGGCCTGTCCTATTAAAGGCTTTACATTGTATCAATAGTGACCTAGTTAGAGGATTTACAAACACTTCACATGAAGTGTCACCTTGTTAAAGGATTTAATCACCTATTTAAAGGATCTAAGAAATAGCTGTTAAGCTAACCTATCACCATAGGATTTTCAATCTAATACAATGGCTAGAAAGTATTAGGTATAATGAACCTAATAGATTACAATCCTTGATTGTTGAATGCAGGCACTTGTTTCGCTTTGTCTGATCTTGATCCTTTGTGATCTGATAACCCTCGCTTCTGAAAATAGATTTCCTTGTGCACCCTTGTATGTCCACTCATATATTTTCAATGAAATTTCATCTTCCTTATAAAGACATTTGAGAATTTAGGGTTAGGTATGGATCTACGATCCATATTCAATCTCCATTTTTTGCTTATTGGTTGCACTCCTTCTATTGGTTGCATGCCTTTATTATTTTTCTTATTGGATGCATGTAGATTGCATAGGAAAGATAAAAGATTCAATCTCATCATTAAATCCTTCAAGATTTACCTTATGTCGACTATAAAAATTGTTTGGATCATAGTTTGTACAAGTACAAACTCTTATGCTGATATCCTGAGTTACTCGGCTCCTGAAGTATTACAGATACTCGGCATATGTTGTTTCCTAGATAGCTTAGAAAATAAATAGAACTGTATCATTTAGCACTTTATATTACTTGGCACTTGTTAACACTTGGCATCTTATGTTACTCAACACTTGTTAACACTCGGCATCTTATGTTACTCGGCACTTGTTAACACTCGACATCTGATCTTCACTTGGTATCTAAAAACTACTCGGCACATGAAGATCACTCAACATTTGATCTTCACTCGATATCTGAAAACTACTTGGCACATGAAGATCACTCAGCACCTGAAGTCTTTCCTAACTCGGCAATTGTTGTGGCTCGGCATGCATGGTGTACTTGGTTCCAATATAGAAAGTAGGTAAGTGTATTGGAACTCAAGTGTCAAAAACCATTATGAAGTTAACAATCTCCCCCTTTTAACATGAGTGAAAAAAACACTTAACTGATCTTATGAGTACATTTACTAATCTGAATTGGTATATACAGAGTTTGAAGAAATCTTGATCAAAATTTATAACTTACAATATATACCTTAAAATTTTTTTAACTCCCCCTGAGTTGATTGTGCCTTATCTGTATATCTTGCTCCTCCTTTTATCTTTTCTCCCCCATTAATTCTTCTCATAATATCTATATCTCCGCCTGTTATATCTCTTTTCTCCCCCTTTTTGATAGTTATGTCAAAGAATGTTTAAGGGTTAAGACCATATTTAGCCAAAAATGTGTTGTTTACCTCCATAATCATTCTGAGAGCTGCATCCCAATTGTTCAAAGCTATTTCCAGTGACTTATGCTGGATGGCAGTCTTGGCAACAAGATGAATAAGTCCTTTTGATGTAGAAAGATTTGGGTCTTTCTTGAGAACAATTTCAGCATATACTTGCTCTTTATGGAGTATTTCTAAATGTGGGGTAATGGAGGACTGGAGCTATATTAATTTGGCCTTAATATTAGCCTCATATGCTATTAGTACAGCTATTTCTTTGTGAGCGTGAAGCGATTGAGCAAAATGCTTCTCACTTTGAGCTGGATCATTAGGTAGTTGCATGCTTGAAATGTTTAAATTTCTTTCCAAGCTCAGTATCTTTTGGCTTGTTTCTTGTGTGAAGTATGAAAAATCACAACTTTTTGTACAATGAGAATATATTTACAAGTACCTTTTTCACTTTGTCAATGAGCTTTGCCAATTCAACCTGTGAAAGTGCAATTTGACTTGATATTTTCTCATTCACTTTCCCTTGAAACTTTCTTTCTGACCATTCCATAAGTTTTGCATTTGTTTCTAGGTCTTCATTTGTCACCTGGTCAACAATATCTATTAATTTCTCCATGATATGCTTTGACTCATCTGGTGATTGCAAACTGAAGGCATCCATAAAGATGTCCTTAATCTCATATAGTGTTTGCTTTTGTTTATACTCTTTCCTAAGTATCTCCTGCCTTTTCCTCCTATTCAGTGCTTCCTACACCTCATTGATTTGATTAATGGTTATAGTTTTTGAGTCATAGCCTGGTATGACTATTTCCTCATCTAATTCAAGGTCTCCATAGTGAAGTACCCTTGCAACTCTGGTAGTACTAGATGTTGGTACAGATATTTGCAATAGCTGGTGTGAAGGAGTTCCCGAGGTAGGCAAATTTATTAAAGTTTGTATTGCCTCCTATTCTTTAGGGGTTTCCATTTTTTCCTTCTCTTGCTGACTACCATGATCAATTATTGTAATTTGTGGAAGTGCACCTTGTGTTTGTGCTATACGATCAGATATAATAGTCTGTCCTATTTGTTCTGTTTGTTTTGTTTCTTTTTCTACAGTTGCACTTGGCTTCTATTTTGCAGCATCAACTATGCTTGTTGACATTTTAAGTTGACTGCTAGTAGTTGTAGAGATGATAGAAGGTGGTTCTTGTGGATTCACCTTATCTTTGACTGTACTTTCTACTAGTTTTTGCAATTCATCCATACTGACCAATACTGGATCTACACATAATATTGCTTTTTGTGTAGATTGGTCAAGAATTCTTTTAAGATCTTCTATAGTTAATGGATTGATATTCTGACTAGAAGTATCAGGAACATGAACAATAGTTACAGTGTCTACAAGTGAGATGGATTCTTGAGGAGGACTAAGGGGTGGATTGTGTGTCTTGCACACTCTGATCTAGTTGCTGCTCTTGCTCAACTGTTGCCATTATATCCTATTTTTGTGTCTCTTCCTCCTCTCTATCTTTCTTTTCTTCTTCCTTCTTCTCTTCTTCTACTTTCTTTTCTTCTTCTCCCTTTTCTACTATTGTCTTCTCTTCTCTCCTTTTTCTCCTCTCTTCTATTGGAACAACAAATTCTTCCTTGTATTCTTCTTCAAGAAGATCTTCAATCTTTTTGTACAAGTTCTTCCATGATTTCATTGTTCTTTGAACAATTTCTTCAATCCTATTTTGAAGCATGAAGAATGCCCTATATTTAGGTGTAAACCTATGATTATGCCTTTTGATTGCATTCTTTACTTGTTCTTTAGTCAAATCTGGTAATACACTTTCTAGGGTTGATTCCCTCATCTCCTTCTCCATTTTTAAACATAAATGCCATCTATCTTCTACAATTTCAGATAGTTCTTTTGGCAATTGTCCATCTAGTTCAAGTGGAGTGTACTTGAACTGTGCCATCATTCCATAAACTATTTCTTCTATTCTATTCTATTCTTCTTTAGTAAATTTATTGAAATCAACTTTATTTAAATTACTTAAGTCACCATTTTCAATCTTTTTACATAAGGTATCAACTGAGGAATGGCTAACCTTTTCAGATTGGTCTTCTTCATCAGTGTCAGGTTGAGCCACATATCTTCTTCTTTTCCTTGGCTCTTCCTATGTTTCCTTGATTTTTTCTTTCTTTGTAACTACTTCTTTGGCCTTTCGAGTGGAGGCCCTTCTTGCTACTTGTGTTGTTGGCTTTTGAGGTGATGGTGTGGCAACTTTCTTTGATTTGGGCTTAGCTAGAGGTTGTTCTGTTGCCTTTCTCTTCTTTGGCTTAGCTTCAGTTGGTGCTTCCTTGGCTTCTTCTTCCTAGGAACCTTCCTCCTTGTCTTCTCCAAGACCTTGAGTTAATTCCATTGGCCCTTGTTCTTGCTTATCTTCATCAACACTACCATCTTCTTCTCCTTCTGCTTCGACCTCAATTTATTTACCAAATTTCTTCTTAATCTTCTTTAATAATTTTTCTTTCTTCTTCAATGTGGAAGCAGTCTTTAATTCCATATTTATCTTTGATCTTACAACATCATAAGTGCCAAAATATGGAGCATTTTTATCTGTTTCTTCTGGCAGTAATGCAGTTATTGCTGTAGATGCCTCATCAATATTAATTTCATATCCAAATGGCCTTAGCCATCTCACTCTTGGTATTACTGCTTGAATATAGGTAAAATCAATGTCAACTAAGAAACATATATCATTAGTATATTTTTCTACTAAGAAACTAGTATCCTTGATCTTTGCTTCATAGATTTCTTGAAATCCTTAAAATAGCTTGTCATCAAAGTTTCAAAATTTTCTCCCATTTGTTCTATGAATTTATTGATTTGAGCAATGATTGTTCTATCATTCCTCCATGCCACTTTATCAAAAGAAGGAAACTCATTTTGAACATAAAAGAATATGAAAACTAGAATTGCTCCAAATTTGCATTGAGTGCCCTTTGTTCTTCTTATGGCAGCTAGGTTTTCATTGATCTATTGTAGTTGTAGTTCTGCAAGATCATAAGTATGATCCTTTTTCACCAATTTGTAGCCTACATCTACTGCAATACATGGTACACTATTGAGCCTACTGGATTGGTAGAATATATGAGCTATGACTCTAACAGCAAACTCAACTAGAGGATCCTGTATGGTGTGAATTGTCATTCCTCTTTTATTCCACTGGGCACCAGTGTTCTTTTCAATAACCTCCTTTGATTCACTTCTTAGGGTTTTGTACCGATCTAGGGTTGGTTACACTGTTACTCTATGTATGATTTCTTTTGTCAATTTGATGGGAGTATCTTCTAACCACAAATTTCCACCATGAAATCTGCTCAGCACAAGTCTAATCCATTTTGTTTTGAATACGGTAAGCTCAAAACTCGGGTCAAACCCTTTCTTTGAACGATTTTGAATTCATCTTTCAAGACTCCATCTACACACAATTTCTCATAAGCTTTTCTTATTTCCATGTCTCCTAGGGCTCCTATCTTACAGTTGTAACATTTTCTCACGTCTTGGACCATTACAACTTTTGGGGGAATTTGGGAGAGAGCTCTAGCTGGGGCATTTTTGTAGGCAACTTCTAGAATGGGTTGAAAATCAGGTTGCTTGACCTCATTTGAAACTAACTGCACTTCGAAAGACTCTTTTTCCTAGGTTTTATTCAAACTTGATGCCATTTATGCAAACTAGGGTTTCAACAAAAAGATACAAAATTGCATAGTTTGGCACAAATGAAAAAACCTTAAAATCAATGAAAAATGTGTTGAATGAGGTTGCAATCTGCTTGATACATTGGATTCTTGCTATGAACTCGCTCAGCTCTCTTTCTTCTTCTTTTCTCTTTGATCATGATGAGTAAAACTGATTGAATTCACAATAATATACCCTATTTCCATCGCATTAAATGCTCAGCTACCAACTCGGCTTCTAAAGAAATTTTGACCTTACTCAGCTTGCACTATATTTTTACTTTGCTCAGCTTCCATTTAACCAACTCAGCATTAGTTATCAGCTCGGTCCCTGTTGGGATCTTGGCATCTGTTGGGGTTTAACTCGGCATCCAAAGACAACTCGGCAACAATATTTAGTTTTTGTCTTAACATCTTGTTTCATACAGATTTATACTTTGCATGACTTCTCTGTCTTGGGACTGATGTGAGATATAGCTTTGTATATCAGTCCCGTATACTCCTCATGCTTAGTTTGATGAAGTGTGATCACTTGACCCATTGGATGAAGTGATCCCTCCACTTGATGTGTTGCACTCATCTTTCTTTTTCCAAGTCTTATTCATTTGCCCCCTTATCTTTTCGACATCAATATTTTCTTTTCCTTTGTTTTCTTCAGTCTTGGGTGCCTTTGATCTTGTAGGACAGTTTTTGCTGATATGACCAATTTTCAAACAACTAAAACATGTAGTTTGATCCAACCATCTTTTGTAGTTCCCTCTGAAATGTGTTCTTATGCAGTTCTATGGTATATGTCCATATTCTTGACAATAATGACAGCTATATCTGGTATTGTAATCCCAATGATAATGACTTTCATTCCCTTCTATTTTTGTTGGCTGATTTGATGTCCACATAGGTTTTGATCTACATTCAAATGCCCTATGTCCATACTTTTTGCAATTATAACAGTGTCCATCAAATCTCTGAGTCCTTATAACATTGGATCTACAATCTTGTGTCATATGTCCTTGCATGTTGTATTTGTGACAAAAACTCTTATCTTGGGTGTGTTTGATTGATTGAATCTTCTACTCCTGCACACATTAGCTGTATGCCCCTTCTTATTACAATAATGACAAGTGGGTTTTGAATTCTTACCTTTGTCACTTCTTTGTTTAGCTCTCTTTGATGATTCCTCGACTTTAGTGCTATTGTATCCTAGTCCTAATGTATCATGGGCAGATTTTGGGGATTTCAGCAACTGTTCAAAATATTTGATGGCTTCACTTGACTTGTTGAGATTCTCTGCCACCTCTTTTTCTCTATTCAATTCATTCTTCATTTGTTCATTCTGCATCTTCAAAGTAGAGATCTCAATATCTTTCACATTGAGTTCATGATGAAGGTTCATCATTTGGGCAAGTGTATCCATCTGCATGTTTGAGATCCTTGTCAATTCAGTACATTTTTCTTCAAGTCTATTTGCAAGATTTCTTTTTTCATTTTCCATCATGATTTTATCTTCAACTACTCTTTTCTTTTGTTCAATGATTTCACATATCATTATGGTCTGTGACTCATGTTCCATCTTGAGAAATCTTATCTCATCTGCTTGAACTTTGTTTTTCTCCATCAGTTCTGCTATTGCTGCATCAAACTCTTTAGTATCTCTGTTGGAAAATATGTTGGTGGTATCAATCTCCTTGTAGTTTATCTCATTTTCAGCTATGGCTAGATCCTTCCTTCTTTTCAATGAGTTTCTCAACTTGTTTCTAAATTCCTCCAAACTATGCACATCTATTACCTGATTTTCAATGATCTTTCCAAGTTTGAAAGCTTCCATCTTAAGATCTTTTCCTCCAAGCTATTAGGCTTTTTCTTGTGAGAATCTGGAAGCTTTGATACCAATTGTTGGAATATTCAAATATGGAAAGAGTACTTATGATGGGGGGGGGGGGGGGGGGGGGGGGGGGGTGTGAATCATAAGTATCCTATTTTATCCAATAAAACTTTTAGGTGAAAATAAAGTGCATGTATGTAAATACATTGAGTAAATATGAAACTAAGACATGCATCAAAAACACATAACACTAAAATTTGGTAACCCAGAAACCCTCCAGGAATAAGAAGGTAAAACTTGGGTGGGGATGATACCCAGAAAAATTTATTGCAGCAATATTGTTCAACCACTTCTAATGGTCTGCCCTGTTAAAGGCCTACCCTGTTAAAGGCTTTACACTGTATCAATAGTGACCTGGTTAGAGGATTTACAAACACTTTACATGAAGCGTCACCTTGTTAAAGGATTTAATCACCTATTTAAAGGATCTACGAAATAGCTGTTAAGCTAACCTATCACCATAGGATTTTCAATCTAATACAATGGCTAGAAAGTATTAGGTATAATGAACCTGATAGATTACAATCCTTGATTGCTGAATGCAGGCACCTGTTCTGCTTTATCTGATCTTGATCCTTTGTGATCTGATAACCCTCGCTTTTGAAAATAGATTTCCTTGTGCACCCTTGTATGTCCACTCATATTTTCAATGAAATTTCATCTTCCTTATAAAGACATTTGCGAATTTAGGGTTAGGTATGGATCTACGATCCATATTCAATTGCCATTTTCCGCTTATTGGTTGCACTCCTTCTATTGGTTGCATGCCTTTATTATTTTTCTTATTGGCTGCATGTAGATTACATAGGAAAGATAAAAGATTCGATCTCATCATTAAATCCTTCAATATTTACCTTATGTCAGTTGTAAAAATTATTTGCATCATAGTTTGTGCAAGTACAAACTCTTATGCTGATATCCTGAGTTACTCGACTCTTGAAGTATTACAGATACTCGGCATATATTGTTTCCTGGATAGCTCGGCACATAAATAGAACTATATCAGTCAACACTTTATCTTACTCGACACTTGTTAACACTCGACATCTTATGTTACTCGACACTTGTTAACACTTGGCATCTGATCTTCACTCGGTATTAGAAAACTACTCGATACATGAAGATCACTTGGCATCTGATCTTCACTCAGTATTTGAAAACTACTCAGCACATGAAGATCACACGGCACCTGATGTCTTTCCTAACTCGACAATTGTTGTGGCTCAGCATGCATGGTGTACTTGGTTCCAATATAGAAAGTAGCTAAGTGTATTGGCACTCAAGTGTCAAAAACCATTATGAATTTAACACTTTAGTTCATATCCAATTTTACATAAAGTTTGCATAGAGGTCAACTTTGATTGTTGTACAAGAGTTGGCATAGTTTTCTCGAAGGTCTTCATAATCATCTTATTAGGCTTTTCATATCATCCCCTGCACAAATTCAAATTTAACATCATTAACTCAAACATATAAATATAAGACTTTAAATGGGTGAACCCTACTGGGTACCACTTTTGGGGGACGAAGGAAATCATGAAATGATTAAAAAATCACATTTAGAATTTTACGTATGTTCACCCAAACGTACTAACAATGTTCGTGCAAACATAAATTAATTATATATTCACGCGAACATATTGACTTTTAATAAGGTATGTTCGCGCGGACATACCTTGTTAATATGTTCGTGCAAACATATTTGCAATGACAATTTTGTGATAAAAATTCCACTTTTCCATTTGAGATCTTGATAAATTTTCCCTTTTTTATGTTTGTATGAACACAAATTATTATACATGTTTGCGTGAACATGTTAAACTTAATTTTTGGCTGCCAGATTATTTTCCCATACGTTCATGTGAACATATGTTCCCACAAACATATTAGACAAGTTCGCATGAACATATTAGAGAAGTTCATGCAAACATAGTGTTTGTGCGAACATCTCAAATTACAAATTTTTGGTGCTATTTTTTGGAGAAAAATAAAATTTTCTCTTTTGACCCTTAAAATTGAGATTGAATGATCTCCTATTGTAAAATTAAAAATGCCAATTTTTGCTACTCGGAGCAAGCTTTCAAACAACTATAATTGTAATACATATTATATTCATTAAGACTTTCAAATATGAGTTTAACTCATTATAGGTTCATTACTGATTCAACATCAACCGACTTTGACACCTCAGGAAAATTAGTAAATTAGGTCAATTCTTTTTTTAAAAATCTGTAGGAACTAGCTTATTGAGATACCTTTCTATTAAAAGAAAAAAGAAAAAAGGTTTCTAATAAATTGACTTAAAATTATCTGTGTCAAACGAAACGTATGTCTGAATTATGATTCATGTCACTTCAAAACTTCATAAACTATACAATATTCAACCAAAATGAATCAAACCAAATGCATCCTCTGGATATTGTTTTTATGAATTAACACCAAAAGAATTATGTCATTATCATTTCTAGAAAAAAAAAATTTATGTGTGTCAAACGGACTCACTCTTTAAAAATATTAAATTTTATTATGTACCACTTTTCGAAGGAGATAAAAAAATTGACCTAAATTTTTTTTTTTCAGATTAAAAAATATGGTTACAAATTAGGAACAGAGTAATCAAAATCATTAGTTTATGACATCTTGAAATTATTTATAGTTTTCAAGATATAGTCAGTTGAACATGACATTTGTTGCAAAAATATTGATTTCAATCTCAAAATTGGTCAAAAAATGGAACCCATTATTGTGGGATCACCCAAACATTAATACATATCCTTGAATTAACCATAGATCAACCCATTAGATCAATATCATATTCCAACATCATTTCTTCATAATCATTTGCATATGAAATTCATTTACAAATAAGTATCATTCTTTCTACTTTAACTCTCTAATTACAAACTTTTCAAGAATAATAACCACATTAATAATTCATACCATATGTATCAAAACACCTTACACCTTACACATACATTAATCAAATTCATCAAGAATAAGTACTTACTCTCACTAATTATAGGATTCCAATCATAAAATCTCTTACAATAACATAACATGTATCACTAGTATTCATTGTGTTCTATATATTCTATTCATTTCTATACTTCTTTATTTTGAATTAAATGATACATAATTTACTTCAAAACAATAAGCTCATAACCCAAACTTGATTTCTATTTTCACAGTCACCTTATGTAGAATGTATTGACCACAACAAGATATCTATTTAATTCAACTGTCCATAATTTCAATTACAAAAACTATCTAATTATCATGACGAGGTAAGATGAACAATTTAAGGTATATACCCATAAGGTAATTCACGTTAGCTAATCAAGATGTTAACATAAATTAGATATTCCATCATAGTGTGAATTAGGTCTAATGCTACCAGTCTCATTAACTATTGTGTCATATGTAAGGAGGTCCAACCATTTCTATTTGTAATCAGTGTCAATTGTATGAACAAAATTTATAATTTATCATAAGTTGAGTCTAACTTTGCACATTAATTAAATAAGCAAGATTCTACAATACAAAGTATCACATATACATTCGCACCTAATATTCCAATGGTTACAAATGATAAGTCAATCTTATTTAAACAATACTAGTCATAGCAAGTCACATAAGGATCCTCCCTAATCATGTTATTGCATAAGCCATATAATGTTCTCTAATAAAAAAAATTAATATTTACTGCTAATCAAATTATATTTTAGATGAATTAATGATCCTTCTAGTCCTTACCTAGATGGGACCTTACATAATACTTATTCCATTTATTGATTTTAATACAAACTTTATTAAATCCTAACATCATTAAACACTAATACAACTTTCTATATGTAAATTCAACACTTTATTTAAAGTTTCAACATTCAAAGAAAACTAACACTTTGTTATCAACACTAACAACTATCAAAGCAATCCTACTCATACTAACATTAAACTTTTAACTAATAACAATGCTAATTAATAATTTACACTAACTTCTGTAAACAAAACAACTTAAAATAATAAAAGAAACTAAAAACTAATACTAACCTCTAAACTACCTACTAACACTAACCCCTAACTACCTACTAACACTAACCTATGCCACTACACATGTTGCCCAATATTACCAATACGTAGCCCCATACTGAGAACTTGTAGGCCTTGCTTCCCTTACCACCCACCTACATGGAGAGGCTCCATTGCATTGGGATAAAGGTAAGAATAAAATAGGTTGACATCCCCTTTGTTTTAGACATCAATATGCATTCTTTCAAACAAACCAATCTACCCTCCCACTTAAATTTCATTTCCTACATCTGACATAACATAGGGCACATAGTCCCACGTCACCCACTTACTTGTTGGCTAGAGAAAAAATGCATGGAGAGGAGATAAAAGCTTTGAAGTCCCTAGACAAAACAATTGAAGGACATAGTTGTCTTGGTGCAAATTGCATTGACTAGGTTTGACATCATTTCCCTTAAATATTTCTCCAACCTTCAAAGTTAATGTGATCAACATGGGAAACAGGGTGTGCTTTCTTAAGGTGACATCATCCTTCATGAGATGGATTGTTTTCAGCCTTTTTTTTATTTATTTAAAGGGGAGTTAATGCAATAAAGTTTTCTTGGTAGGATAAGGTGAGTCCATGCTTTTAATTTATTGTTTTATTTATTTTTTGAATATAAATCAATTATTATTTTTCTTTATTCATTTTTTAAATCACATGATCTCCTTTTGAATTGGTATCCAAATGGAATATTCTCTCTTTTCAAGAAAGGATTAATACATTCTCTCATACAAACTCCAGCATCCTGTA
Source organism: Cupressus sempervirens (assembly GCA_028749045.1). Classification (NCBI taxonomy): domain Eukaryota; kingdom Viridiplantae; phylum Streptophyta; class Pinopsida; order Cupressales; family Cupressaceae; genus Cupressus; species Cupressus sempervirens. The sequence continues at coordinate 917,067,541 of CM053785.1, forward strand.
GAAGGATGTTTGAAAATTTTGTTTTCTTTCTTCTTCTTTTTTGAGAGTATGTGAATATTTTTGTTTGTAACTATATTTTAATAAGAGGTGTGTATATCCTTTCCAAATTGGATTTTACTAATTACTTAGTTTTTAACAAGGGAGTTTGAAAATTTTAGTTCATCCACAATACAAGACTTATTTGTTTTATCTCCCAAAATTCACGAATCAATTTGAAAATTTTGACACAGCATAATTTCTTCCTTAGCAACTTGGACTTGAAAATTTCATAATTGAGACATCACCATTTTACCTATTCTTCATTTCATGTATGCATAACTAACATAACATAAGATTTGAAAACAAGAGTATTACTAAATCTTTTCTCTTCTATTAATCAACCTAGTTCAAGGCTCCATTGGGAAAGAACCTGTAAGAAAACCTGACATCTTTTCCACTTCCATAAAGGTTTAAATACATTTTTACATAATGTTACAATTCAAATGAATTCTCTTCTAGGTCCTTCACAAGAGATCCTTTCAATTATCTTCAATGCATCAAGGGAAACATGGAGAAGACAAGAACTGACTCGGAGGTAAAACAACATAATATGAAGAGCGATTCAAGCATGCATCTCGGTTTCCCACAATAGGTTCAACATTGAACCCAACTATGGAGAAGGTGGATTTTCCCAATAGGAGATGTTGATCACCATACCATAACATAGCCCTTTCAAGGATAAAACTCAAGAAGTTTTGTTCTTCCACAAATGCCCTTTCAAGGCCAATAGATCAAAGATTTTCATTCCTTCTCTTCTTCAAGAATTCAAATTTTCAAAACATGGTATGTGATGACAAGTAGGGGGCCATAACACCCTACCCTCTTCTCATCATGAGAAGAGACTCTACACTATTGTAGTCCAACTAAAGCCCTTCCCCCATACATGGCCACTTCTTCCCTATCCAAGAGTGCGTAATGCCAAAAAAACCCACAAAATCCCTTCGAAATCCAAGAAAAACATGAAGGAAAACCATTCACAAAAACATGATTCAAACCCTCCCAAGCATACTGAACATACATACAAGCATTCCAATGAGAACCACAATAACATAAGCATGAACCAAGCATGAACAACATGAGCAACATGAACAACATGAACAAAGGAGATGAAGAACTCCTACCTTCACAATAAGGTTATGGCAAAATGAACCAGTTTGGGATGAGCTTTTCCTTCCTTACCTTCAATCTTCAAAACTCCTCTCTAAAACTAGAGATTGGGTAACCACCAAAACTTCTCAAAGATACCTCTGAATATGATCCTAACTTAACTAGACATTAGGTAAACCTCAAGGTGGAGTCAAGGTTACCAACTCAAGGAGGAAGCAATCAATTTTCGCACTAAAGCAAAAATGGACTTTTTAAGTGATCACAAAAGTCAACAAAAGGGGCTAAGGGGGTGGAAAATGTCCCCAACCTATACCCATACCCCTTGGGTACTTAGATTTAATGATTTAGGCCTTGAGAATTAATTAGGGACCTAACAAGTGCTAGGAAAGAATTTTGGACTTTTTAACAACCTTTAAATGCAAAATAAACACTAAATCGGATAGGGGTAATTAATCTCCATTATAAACTGATTAGCAAAAAGGTAACTAACCTATTCTGACTTAGATCTTTAGGTTACTCAGTTAACCCTAAATATCATGCTGGAATGCATATACAATTCACAAGTGTCAAGTGACACAATAAAAACACTATTACGAAACATTAACATTTACTGATTACATAATGGTACATTCATTCAATCCATGACACAAATAAAATATGAACAACGGGGTTTGCATCTTTTATCAAATTTAACCCTGGTTTCTACAATTGATACATAGGGTTCAGTTTCATTTCTCCGTTAAATTTTTTGGCTAAAATATCCTACACACTCATTGCACACATCAGTAGCTCAAGAGAATCACATGCATATACATTAAAAACCTATCTGGGTAGTTACATAAATCAGAACATGAATTTTTCATAAAATCAACTATTTCAAATCATTTCTACCCATATTTAATCATCCAAAATCACATAATCAACATAACATAACTTATTAATTAATTTAGATTAAAGTACTAGAATAATCATTGTTAGGCATCCATACACCTGATCATCATAACAATACAAATTAAAGAATACTAAACCATCTGAAACATAAAACCTAATCATTGAGGTATCAAATCAACACCCTTATCTTTAGGTGAAAGTGCTTCATATCATTGTTAGTGAAATTTAGTGTTTAAATAGTCGAGGTAATGTAATAGCTTTCGAATCACTGGGTATTAAAACATGGATGCATCAACTGATCTCAATATTCATTAGGGAATTCACAACATAAATCATTCCTTTTTATCCATTTAAATCTCCTATAACAGTTTTAGTAGAGAAAAATCATATTTAAAAAAAAAAAATGTGCGAAGAGGGACCTTACATCCTCCCCCACTAGGCTTTGACTTACTCCTGGAAGTCGCACAACTAAAATGTTCATCTTACACTAGACCTTCTCTGGACTTGTTACAAGATTTACTCTTATTTAAAGAATGATTAATAATTTACACACATACATAGGGATGATAACCTATTTGTCGGGTTACCATTGCTAGAAGAGAAGTTCAGTCCAAAACTCTGACGTGGTTACATTTTATAGGGTCAATTACTCCTTAAAGCATAGAGGTCATGCATAAACAACATTCAAATCTTGAATAACCTACTTATAAAGTCTCTTATAATAACAATATCATACGGTATCCCAAAGTCCACATACCCACTCATTGGGGTAACAACTGTACAAGCCTCCCTAAATGAGGTTTCATAGTAAGCAACTTGTCCCTTATCAAGGTTAAATACTTTCCTTTAAGAGTTTTCATGATGCACTGATACTTGATAGGGTACTCAACGAGTCCATCACTACACATGCACCATTCCATCCAAAAATCCTTTCGATTAACCCATCAGCTTAACCAATATAAGTTGGGTGCAATTTTCATTACTCATAATAGTCAACGGATAACATTAGTCCTATACTCAAAGTCCTAGGAGAGGGTGGTAGCATGAATACTCTCACTAATAACCCCAAACCCTAATGATAAACTGTCATGACCAAAAATACGCAGCAAAAACACACCAACAAATTTATTTATTTTTTAAATTTATTTTTTAAATTTATTTTTTATATATATTTGGATTAATAACAACACTAAGTTTTAAAAAGTTTATATGCACATGCTAAAGTATAAATAAAATGAGAGTAGATACAAGATCTCCTCACAATGCCCTGTCATTATCATTTAAGATTATAATCAATGAGTAATACTAGATTGTTAGAATTGAATATTTATTATTTAACTAACTTCGACATTTATTTCATTATACTATAATTTTAAATCAGTATCTTACCTTTTAACAACTCATATGTAAACCAACCATCTGTTAAATCTACTAGAAAATATAATTTGTAACTACCTTAATGTAGCATGAATATGAATATCATAACATTATTTGATTCAGATAATGATAACAATATAACTCAATTATTTAATAACAATATAGTAATTATAACTCTAATTATTTGAGAAATTTGAATTTAAAGGAACTCTCTAAGTAGAGTAATGTCTAACATCTGATTTCTTGACTTGACTTTTATACTAACATAATAATACCATCATTATTCTATCCAAGGCTACATGAAAAATTCAAGTAATACAGCTTGACAAATACTCAAATCACTATCTAATTAATTAAAATTAATTAAGAATATCTACCATTTTCTTAACAAAATATTAACTAATAATGACACTAACTTATCTAAATAAAACCTAATCATTAAATTATTCTAACCAATATATACTAAATCTAGAACTTAAATCTCAACATATTTTCACTTAATACTTGGACCAAATCAAATTTAGTATTTTAGTATACAACATGAAATGCCACTTATCAATTAACTTAATTAGGTTAAACAACTGAAATGACACGATAGTCATTAAAACTCTAAACTTAATCTAATAATAATCATGTAGCAAACAACTAAGAAAAATCCAAAATTTAATTCTTCCTATATTTGTATTTATTAAAGAAATTAATTTCAAAACCTAAAAATTGATTATATCTATGAAACTTCCACTTAAATTTTGAAACACTAATAATTTAATATAGCTATTGCCTATTTGTCTCAACTTTAATTAAATTCCAACAAAAAAATTTAACATACACCTTCATAAATAAATCAACAAATCTACATCTAACGTTGATAAATTATATCACTTTATTCTACTAAGATTATCCTAACCTAATATTTAACACATCTTACTTAACATCAAAAAATGTGTTAATCTTAAAAAGTAATATTAATTCTAAACTAACCTTAAAAAAAACTAATAATAAAACTTAGAAGAACAAATCCTAAGTTAACCCCATTAACACATAATCTTCTAACAACTAATTTATTATCTAAAATTAATACTAGAAATTACTATACTAACATCTAACTAGAAACTTATTCCTAAACTAACGCAAACCCCATACTAACCACTTCAAAAACACATAACCCAAACCCCATACTAACCACTTAACACACACATAGAAAAACAAAAATGGAACCCAAAACCCCCTACTCACCAACCTAATCACTCACTTCACTCCATGCTAACTACCTCCAAGTGGTATCTTAGTCTCCTAAGCACAAGATTAAAGGAGGAAAGGTGGGTTGCGCGTGACCCAAGGGTCAAATCCAACCTGCCCACAATAAATGTGTTTGACTTGAGCAAGGCAACCTATCTAAGATACTTGTTGTGCCCAAGTACACATATGACTTGCCTTTCCCATCTCAGTGCCTAGGAAAGAGGGGAGACAAAAGGTAAGATGGACATGATACATTTTTCCTTAATTCAACCCAGCTCCTTAATGGGTTCTACCTCAAAACTCATTAATGTGTCAGACACTAAGAGCCCACATGCTAATTAGCCTAGGGAGAAATGATAAAAGCTTGCCAAAAGTTTAGTTGTTGAATCTAGGATACTTAGGAATATATTTAAGATATTTAGTTACAAAAAGTTTTTTTTTTCTCTTTTTAAATTTTCTTTTCTTTTTTAAAAACAAAATTAGATTTTAAACTAAAGAATCTAGAGAATATTCTATGTTACAAACATGAGACAAAAATCCTTTTGCCCATACAAATTCCAGAGAGTGTTTTTCTCCTAGGATTGTTTTTTTTTTTTTTTTAGAAAAAAATATCTCATTAAGCTATATTGTTTGGTTGTTATAAAATTGGTGATCTCTATCCTTGTGATCACATTGATTCCTTCTTAACAAGCATACTAGTACAAGGGTGTGTATAAGGTTATAATTTTTTTTTGTCTTTCCTCCTATAATTTATGTTTTATTAATCATCATATAACAAGGTATGTGTTCCTTTTATTCAGAATTCAAGGTGATGCATAATTCTTAATCAAATTTGATTTTGTCAATTGTAAAATTTAACAAGGAGAGAGTTAACTTCGTTGTCCACAATGTAGGATTTTCATTTCCTCTTAATACTTAAACATCAAATTGGGAACTTCAACATATCAAATACTTTTCATTAACATAATTGAAACTTGAGAATTCATAATTCGAAGACATTATCTATTAATCTATTTTCTCACATGCATATACATAATTTGAAATCACATAAGAGCAATGCAAGGAGGTTTTCATAATCTTTTTCTTTCTCTATTATTCATCTGAGTTCAAGGCTCCATCAGGAAAGAATCAGTAAGAAAACTCGATGTCCTTGCCAGTACATCCAAATTTAAATACATTTTACATAATATTACAATTCAATTGAATTCAATTCTAGGTCCTTCATAAGTTCTTTCTTCCAATACCTTCAATACCTCAAGAAAAACGAGGAGAAGACAAGAGCTGACTCGGGGTAAAACATCACATCATCAAGAATAATTCAAGCATACACCCCAATCTAGTTTTACACAATAGGTCCAAGCATAGAACCTGACTGGGGGGGAGGTGGATTTTCCCAATGGGAGATGTCAATCACCATACCATAACATAGCCCTTTCGAGGCTAAAACTTCAAGAACTTTCATTCTTCTACAAGGCCCTTTCGAAGCTATTACCACAAGGATTTTCATTCCTTTCCATATCAAGAATTCACAATATCAAAAAAGGTATCTGATGACAAGTAGGGGCCCATACACCCTACCCTCTTTCCCTCCTCTCACCATGAGAGGAGACTCTACACTATTGAGGTCCAACTAAGGCCCTTCCCCCGTACATGGCCACTTCTTCCCTATCCAAGGGTGAGTAATGCCAAAACAATCTCCATGAAATCCCCTCAAAACAAAATATCAAGACAAGCATAAGAATAACATCAAGAACAAGTTAAAATCCCTCCAAATCAAACCCAACACACAAGAAAGAAAAACAAAGAACAACGCAATGGCTTATGCATGATTCAAGCATGAACAACATGAAGAACAAATTCAAAAGAGTGAAGAACTCCTACCTTCACAAAAAGTTATGGTAAAATGGTAAGTTGAGAAGAGCTTTTCCTTTTTCTTCCTTCAATCCTTCAAATTTCTCTAAAACTAGAGATTGGGTAACAACCCCAAAACTACTTCAAAATGCCTCTAAGTATGATCCTTAACTCAACTAGACTTCAAGTAACCTCAAGATGAAGTTTGAGTCACCAACTCAAGTAGGAGACAATCAATTTTCGCAATCAACCAAAAGTAGGGTTTTTTAGTGACCCTAAAAGTCAACCAAAGAGGCTAAGGGTGTGGAAAGTACTCCCAACCCATACCCTTACCCCTAGGGTACTTAAATTTAATGTTTTTAGGCCTTAAATACTTAATCAAACCCAACCCAAGCCTAGGAGAATTTTAAGACTATATAAAAACCTTCAAATAAAGACAATGCAAATTAACACAATAATAAAGGGTTCAGCTTCGTCTTTCCATTAGATTTCTTGGTTGAATATCCTGCACACTAATTGCACACATCAGTAGTTCAAGAAATCACATGCATATATTCAAAACCTATCTAGATAGTTACGTAAATAAAAAATATGAATCTTTCATGTAATTAACTTATTTAATTCATTTCAACTCACATTTAATCATCAAAAAACATGTATTCTATATAAAACAACATATTCATTAATTTAGATTAAAATACTAGAATAATCATCAAGGTATCAAATCAACATCCTTATCATCAAGTGAAATGCTTCGCATCATTGTTAGTGAAATTTTAATGTTTTATCAATCGAGATAATGTAATAGTTCTTGAATCACTAAGCATTAAAAAACATGGATGAATTAACTGATCTACATCTCATTAGGGAATTCACAACATAAAACATTACATCTTATCCATTTCAATCTCCAAGAATAGATTTAACAAGAAAAAATTTGTTTAATAATTACATACGAGGAGGGTCCTTACATAAACATCCACTTAATCGTCAGGAATCCCTTTTGGTAGGCCCATCATATGTCACTTGCCAACAAAAAAAATTAAAATAAAATGCCTCACAACTTAAATTCAACATCAAGGATGAAACATCCATTGCAAAGATCTGAAATCAAAGAAATAAAGAGTGGCCACAATACTAAAATTTTAATCAAGAATTAAAGACATAACCAAGAGGCAAAATAACATCATCAATAATACAGTTGGCTAAACAGCTCCACATCACACTGATGGAAAAAAGGAAAAACATTAAGAGCATCAAAATCTGAAATTAGACAAATAAGGAATAAATCCAATTGCTTACAAAATTTACATTATTGACAAAATGCAGCCATACCAAGGTCTCTAAGGAAAATGAGGAAATCTTAGGTCTTCCAAATACATTATAGGGATTTTGAATTGGAATAAGATGGTGGTCTAAGGACCCTGTCGCTCAACCAATGATTGATCCCACATACTCACTATATACTTATCTTCATTGGCATCGCCCTATAATTAGGGTTTACTAAACTAAAGGGTTTGTCCTTATCAGAACTCACTCCAAAAATGCAAATGTGAGGATACAATTAGAAGTCCCCTTAAATCCTCTTATTGTTACATTGGTTTCCTTTTGAAGAATCTAAACATGTGGGGACCTTAGTGTCAATAGAGTTACACTCTGAGTTGAAATTACAAAACCAAATCTCTTATCCTTAATTCACTTATAATTACATATTAGGGCACCTACCCACACACTTTCTTAAATCAAATTCATCATCTCTACACTAGTTGAAGTTGTGTTATCTCTCTCATCAAATTGGTATGATCCTCATAAATCACTTTCCATTTTATTTCATCATTCACATAAGTTTTAATTATCCTCTGAGAATGTACTGAATGCTACTGTTCTCAACAATAATCCATATTTTACATCTCCTAGCCATAATTAAATTATTAATTCCTCCTTAGGTTGTAGGGTTGCAACTAGTTATGTATAAAACTATTATTAGGATGTTGTCAATGTTCAGTTATCTAGTGTTAATGTTTATTTCTTCATTTTTACAACTATCTCCTTGTTGTCAATATAGGTCATCATCATTGTTCTTAACATGTATTGTGGCTAATAATCCTCTTATTACTTACTTGATACTTGAACCTTTAATTTGTACTAAGTTGATGATCTCATCATGACTTTACTTTCTTTGAATTTTAGGGTTATAATTGATCCAATAGTTTTAATAACAGAGTCTACGAACATTCACTTGATAGTTTAGAATTTAGTATTACTCATTCTTATAGAATAATCTTTCCAACATAATAGACTCACATAACCCTAACTTATTAATTTACATCTTCCCATCTTACTAATTCAATACTATATGCTACATACTCATCTCCCTTTAATTTCATTCTTAGCACCATATTGACATAGATTCATTCCTTGATTAGGGTTCTATTCCTCATAGTGGGTTGAGATACTCTCTTTCTTTCTACAGTCCTAGCTATCTCGTTGGCTGAATAGCTTCTCACATCCGTAATCATATCATTTGAGGTCCCCAAATGTTACTTGTAGATTCCAAAATGGCTCTTGTTTTCTTTTTGAGGATTACTAGAACAAAATATATAAAATCCTTAATAGGTTAGAGGTATCCCAATAATTTGGTAATGTGATATACTCTTCAAGTGTTACCTTCCTATTTACTCACCATACATTCATCTATTTAGCATTTCTAACCCAAAGGTGCAAAATTAGATCGAGAAGATCATAGGTTTCTTCTACTCATGTTTGAAAAGTTTAAAACAATACTAGTTTACCAAATCACCTCCGTACTTGATATAACTATGATGCTTCGATGAGTGACTGGGTCAAACAAAGTCTAACTTCCACTATGATGTTGAGAAACACTTTCTCTTATTACTAGGTTATGCATTCGTTTCCATTCTCATGATTCAAAGTTGTTTTAGGGTTCTTAGTTTAGTTTTCTCTTAAGGTGGTCATGTTAAATATAATTTCATTTCTTAGTGAGATCATTACATACTTTAATATAACATTCTTCCATTTAACCATTCATTTTTAGTCATTAGAATCAGATTATTTGATATAGTTAACCATTTACATTCATTATTACTAGTTCAAGATATCACTAGGTTCAATTATCGATGTCACAATTTAGAACGAATACATTTACTTATAAAATTTCTACAAAGGGAAATCCTTACTTTGTATAGTAAAATTTAAATGTCCATAATTTACATGGACCCATTATTGCCTGAGTGTCACAAAATCGGGCTCTGATACAAAAATGTCATGCCCAAAATATCAGGGCAAAAAAAACACACCAATTTTTTAATTTTTTTAATTTATTTTTATTAATTTTTTATTTTTTTAATAATACAATAATAATTAATTCCACTTTTAAAAGTTGATCACACTACTAAGTTCAATATGCTTATTTGATTATGTTAATGTATAGTCATAATGAGAAATAGGTATGTGATCTCCTAACAATGTCCTATTATTTCCATATAAGTTTAAAACAATTAGAAGAAAAGATTGCTAAATCTTAGCATTCGTTGTTACATTGATTTCAACATTTGTTTCGTTATTACTCAAATTTGAAAGTAATCTATTATAAATAAAATGAATAAGTCAAATTATCTTAAACTTGCAATATTAAGCAACTATCTAACACTTAAAATTTGATCTACTAATCTAGCTTTATTTTATTTATTTTTTATTTTATTTAAAATAAAAATTTAACCTTTACTAATCTAAAACATTTTAAGATATAATAATACTAACTTTCTATTTAAGAACAATATATTTACTTATAATAAATCTCAATTAATTTTAGGATAGATTAAATATGCTAATTAACTATCTTAGACAATGTATTGACCAAAATGATACTAACTTTTCTAATACATAGATCTTTACTAAATAATAAATTAGCTTTATACCCTTTCTCCACAAACTTAATATCAAAATGTGAGGTCCACTCAATAGATTTAAACATTTATTATTGTCCACTATAACATTAACAAATCAAAATATTAATAACAATATAATTGAATTCTTCTAATAACAATTTAGGTAACATAACTCTAATTATTCGAGATTTTAATTAAAGCACCCTCTAACTAAAATATTTTACTTCAATCTTCAACTTATTCAAAAAAAATAGAACATTTCAATTCAAATAATAATCTCACAAAAATTAAATTAAATTAAATAAATAGTTAAATAAATAAGATATAACAAATCTATATACCGATAGATTACTAATGTTTAAACATTTAAAAATCAAGCTTCATGATAAAATACAATCTAAACTAACCCAAACATTGACTACTAACTATCATTATTTAGACTGACACTTTATCTAATACAAAACAACCCAATATTTTTATTAGTTATCTTAATTTTTAAAAAATACCAAATCTAATACTTATTACATTTATTGATTTTAATAAAAACGTTATTAAATTGTAACATCATTAAACACTAATACAACTTTCTAGATGTAAATTCAACACTTTATTTAAAGTTTCAACATTCAAAGAAAACTAACACTTTATTATCAACACTAACAACTATCAATGCAATCCTACTCATACTAACATTAAACTTTTAACTAATAACAATGCTAATTAATAATTTACACTAACTTATGTAAACAAAAAAACTTAAAATAATAAAAGCAACTAAAAACTAATACTAATACTAACCTCTAAACTACCCACTAACACTAACCCCTAACTACCTACTAACACTAACCTATGCCACTACACACGCTTCCCAATACTACCAACACGCAGCCCATACTAACAACTTGTAAGCCTTGCTTCCCTTACCATCCACATACATGGAGAGGCTCCATTGCGTTGGGATAAAGGTAAGAATAAAATAGGTTGACATCCCCTTTGTTTTAGACATCCATATGCATGCTTTCAAACTGCCCAATCTACCCTCCCACTTAAATTTCATTTCCTACATCTGACATAACATAGGGCACGTAGTCACAAGTCACCCACTTACTTGTTGGCTAGATAAAAAATGCATGGAGAGGAGATAAAAGCTTTGAAGTCCCTAGACAAAACAATTGAAGGTCATAGCTATCTTGGTGCAAATTGCATTGACTAGGTTTGACATCATTTCCGTTAAACATTCCTCCAACCTTCAAAGTTGACATGAGCAGCATGGGAAATAGGGTGTGCTTTCTTAAGGTGATGTCATCCTTCATGAGATGGATTTTTTTGACCCTTTTTTAAAAAAGGGGGAGTTAATGCAATAAAGTTTTCTTGGTAGGATAAGGTGAGTCCATGCTTTTATTTTATTGTTTTATTTATTTTTTCGAATATAAATCAATTATTATTTTTCTTTATTCATCTTTTAAATCACATGATCTCCTTTTGAAGTGGTATCCAAATGGAACCAAAATGGAATATTCTTTTTTTTCAAGAAAGGATTAATATGTTCTCTCATACAAACTCTAGCATCCTATAGATGGATGTTCGAAGATTTTGTTTTCTTTCTTCTTCTTTTTTGAGAATATGTGAATATTTTTCTTTGCAACTATATTTTAATAAGAGGTGTGTATATCCTTTCCAAATTGGATTTTACTAATTAGTTAATTTTTAACAAGGCAGTTAAAAAAATTTAGTTCATCTACAATGCAAGATTTATTTGTTTTATCTCCCAAAATTCACGAATCAATTTGAAAATTTCGACACAGCATAATTTCTTCCTTAGCAACTTGGACTTGAAAATCACATAATTGAGACATCACCATTTTACCTATTCTTCATTTCATTTATGCATAACTAACATAACATAAGATTTGAAAACAAGAGTGTTACTAAATCTTTTCTCTTCTAGTAATCAACCTAGTTCAAGGATCCGTTAGGAAAGAACCAGTAAGAAAACTTGACATCTTTGCCACTTCCACAAAGGTTTAAATACATTTTTACATAATATTACAATTCAAATGAATTCTCTTCTAGGTCCTTCACAAGAGATCATTTCCATTATCTTCAATGCATCAAGGGAAACATGGAGAAGATGAGAACTGACTCGAAGCTAAAATAACATAATATGAACAACAATTTAAGCATGCATCCTGGTTTTGCTAAATAGGTTCAACCTTGAACCCAACTAGGAAGAAGGTGTATTTTTCCAATAGGAAATGTCAATCACCACACCATAACATAGCCCTTTAGAGTCTAAAACTCAAGAACTTCCATTCTTACATAAATGCCCTTTCAAAGCCAATACATCAAGGATTTTCATTCCTTCTCTTCTTTAAGAATTCTAATTTTCAAAACATGGTATGTGGTGACAAGTAGGGGCCCATAACACCCTACCCTCTTTCCCTCTTCTCATCATGAGAAGAGACTCTATACTACTACCATCCAACTAAAGCCCTTCCCCTGTACATGGCCACTTCTTTCTTATCCAAGGGTGAGTAATGCCAAAACAACCCACAAAATCCCTTCAAAATCCAAGCAAAATATGAAGGAAAACCATTCATGAAAATGTGATTCAATCCATCCCAAGCATACCCAACATACATACAAGCATTCCAATGAAAACCACAATAACATAGGCATGAACTAGGCATGAACAACATCAGAAAAGGAGATGAAGAACTCCTACCTTCACAATAAGGTTATTGCTAAATGAACCAGTTTGGGATGAGCTTTTCCTTCCTTGCCTTCAATCTTCAAAAATCCTCTCTAAAACTAGAGATTGGCTAACCACAAAAACTTCTCAAAGATGCCTCTAAATATGATCCTAACTCAACTAGACATTAGGTAAACCTCAAGGTGGAGTCAAGGTTACCAACTCAAGGAGGAAGTAATCAATTTTCGCACTAAAGCAAAAATGGACTTTTTGAGTGATCACAAAAGTCAAAAAAAGGGGCTAAGGGGGTGGAAAATGTCCCCAACCTATACCCATACCCCTTGGGTACTTAGATTTAATGATTTAGGCATTGAGGATTAATTAGGGACCTAACAATTGCTAGGAAAGAATTTTGGACTTTTTAACAACCTTTAAATGCAAAATAAACACTAAACCGAATAGGGGTAATTAATCTCCATTATAAACTGATTAGCAAAAAGGTAACTAAACTAGTCTGACTTTGATCTTTAGGTTAATCAGTTATCCGTAACTATCATGCTGGAATCCATATACAATTCAAAAGTGTCAAGTAAAACAATAAAAACACTATTACAAAACATTAACATTTACTGATTATATGTAATGCCCCGCCAAGGGATCCAAAGAATTAACCTAGATTTTCACTAAGTTTGGTAACATTTTTTATTTTTTTACATGAAAGTAAATACCATACATAACTTATTCACAATAATGGAAGCAATAGAAATGTCCATCTAAAAGTAATCATAACATACATAACAGATTACATTCTTTAAAGATCCCTTAACGTTGAATTACATACAAGAATCCATCTAGTACAATATCCACATGATATAATAATGATAAGTCCAATGTTTAAATATTACATTTCCAAATGCTCAATCATCCTCTCTACATGTCACAGTGTATGACAAGCTCAAAGAATATACATAAGTAGAATAAGGTACATCATCAAAGTAGAGATAATCACATGATACATCATCATAGAAGACATATACATCCATCATAAAGATCAAACAAAATAAACTAAGTGCATGGTTCCTCCCAACCGTTAATAGCATCATTAGACCATCATGGGCCCTAGCCATCCCTCCGTGCATAACATCCTAAATCACCGAAGAGATCATGGTATTAACATAGTAGGAATGTCACTCCTAACATATACAATATCATATGTAGAAAGTAATCTAGCATGCAAATATAAGCATAAGATAACATCATCTCACATATGCTAAACATCAATGAAAGGATACTTATCCACCATCACGAAGGATGCATTAGCCACGATGTCTCAATGAATCTCAAAATGATAAGAGTGGAAAATACACTACCACCCGACCACGTGGTACCTAAGTGGTCCACTCCCACCGTGCTAAGGAGATAATCTGAAGTTTGAAACAAGTTATCAAAATCTCATAGCATAAATCTCTATAATTCAGGAATCCTAAAAGTATACTAACTCAAAGGTTCCAATCACAAACTAACATCTAATCCCAGAGGCACACAAAGACATGTAGGAACCTACTATGCAAGCAGGAAAGTGTCATCGCATTTATCACGTACAGGTTACCCTGGTAGTTAGCTAAACTCCACGGGTCCATACTGATCTCATGAGGCCACTAGTATCCTCTCATACTGACAAGGCATACTATGGAATGCAAGGTCGCAACCATGCATCTCACTACTCCCATCCTAGCCTGTACAAGTGCTCAAGGCATGGCAAGAAAAAAACACTTATCTTTTTAGGTTCATTCAGTTAGTATTAGGTGTGAATGTTATCACTTATTAATCCAACTTACAATGAGTTACCCTGGTAGCCTCTTAGGGCCCCGACCTCCATTGCAAGACACTTCCTGACACTACATGCAGATATCCTACCCTAATGCTCATGGACTCATAAATCTCAAAATTACAAAAGATAATCCATAATAAAATTATCAAATATGCATAAAAGCATCAAATATCCATGAGAAAACATCCATAGAAAATCATGAACACAACAGCTCTCTATTGGCAACTGAAGTATCACTAATAATCAAAAGTATCCAATGGTTCTCAATAACCAAAATATATCTCAATCATACTGATCGAAGAATCCAAAAATGGTTGATTGAAACATGTCACAACATGACATCATCAAGAATAAATTCACATCTCAGTCCCATCATGGTGACTAGAAAATAATCAAGGATAACTGATCGATGACCAAAAATAATGGTTAAGTCAAGTGTCTCATAAATAAGAACCTCAACTATAACAATCAGTATTACAACCAATACATAGAGTTTCCATCACATAACCATGGTTGGGTTTATAAAAATCAAGATTAAAACATCATCATGACATCACAATCACACAAATCCCAAGCCTCTGGTAGATGTCCTATAATTGGTCAACACTAGTCAACCCAAAACCCAAAACAATAGCATAAAGAATACACAATGTAAACACATGTTTTGGTTTTGCTAACTTTTCAATTTCAAATGCAAAAGTCTCGGTTAACGTTTCCCAAACTATATCAAGTGGAGAAATTTCACGTTTTACCTAACCCATGTATTTGTTTGATAGATAAAAAAGTTTCTCCATTAGACTCAATTTTCTAATTGATCTAATAATATTTTATTTATACAAACTTTGTTTGAAATTTGACATTTCCTATGAACAAAACTTCAAGTATTTATTCTAATAATTAATCTTAATTAAAAGTAAGTTTAATTTAATTAATTATTAATATCTCTTCATAATTGACAAGCTTAATAGCAATATTTTAAATCATTAAAAAAAGAGTGACCCATTAATTGAGAACTTTATAATAATCATTTCTAATTAATTATATATACATATTTACTTATATACATATATATATATATATAAATATTTATATACATACATAAATATATATATATATATATATATATATATTTAATAGCATTTAATAATTAATAACATTTCAGCATTTAAAACAAAATCGAAACTCAAATCGCATATGAAATAATGTTGCGGATTAAACCTTATATAATTTGAAACCCACATATGACTCAACGCGATTTAAAATCGCGTGGCTATATAAAGTACCGCATCGCAGGTACACTACGGATCACAGGTATACTGCGGTCACAGGTACCCTATGATCTTTCAGGCCTGGGGTGGCTGGGGTATATGATACCTGCCCAACATTTACATGTATATCTTCTTTTAAAACATTTTCAATGTAATGTTTTCTTTTTATAACATTTTTTCGAAATGAATTTGAAATCGCAAATGCGTTTTAATGAGTATTATTGCGATACTCGCTCGGCTCTCCAATTAATTATATATATATATATATATATATGTATGTATATATATATATATATATGTATGTATATATGTATGTATATATATATATGTATATATATATGCATATGTATGTATATATCTGTATATATATGTGTGTATATATGTATATATATATATATATATACAAATATACGCAGGGTTTTATATAGTATAAATTTATATACGAAAATATAGATCTGAACTATATATATATTTTCACTAAGAATATATATATATATATATATATATATATATATATATAATTTTCCTACAATTATTTACTCTCTAAATTTTCTCTATAATTTTTTTTTTCAGATCTATGCATGTAATATTCTCAAATAAATTAACTACCCAATAGAGAATGCATACAATAACAATAGGAAATTCCTCAGAAGACATATAGAAGACACGAAGAAGACAGGGAAATGAAAGATGCGGAAAGAGCATAAATAAAATCACAAGAATCTACTTGGATTCTGATGCTAAATCGCTCTTCCTCAAAAATCTCGCAGAGCAAGCTCCCTTCTTCGAATCTCTCAAATCCTCCAATGCTCCAATTGCTCTCCAAAAGCTCTCCCTAAGCTTCTAGGAATGCCTAAATATAAAGAGCTCTCAGGAGACCTATAGAATGCTTCTTGAAACAGCTAGAAGTTGTCACCAACTAAGCATGGGTCTTTTCCAAACTTTTTGATGAGTCATAGAGTTGTAGACACTTTGTGCTTAATTGATGCACTAACCCCCGTGTTGTTGACACATGTTAATTCCCATGCAAGCTTATAAATCCAATTTACTTTTAAAATAATTTCTATTTAAATTTTATAACTTTCATTTTAATTTCTATAACTTTTATTATTATTATTTTATTTATTACTTTATTATTATTTTATAATTATTATTAATTTTAATTTCTATTTTTTTTTATTTAATTCCTTTCCTCAATAATTCACATTTAATTAATCACAATCAAAATATCAAAGATCATGATATTTTATTAATTTTCTTAAATAAATAATTTATTAATTAAATCTATTTATTAAGACTTAATTAATGGAAAATTCACCATTGACCTCCAAGATAAAATATGAAAACCCATCATAGAACAAATCATACAAAATCAATCTAAAGGGTTAAAAATCATGAAATATGTCATCTGACACATTCGGTGGGTATTCAACTCTAATACTTGTCCTAACTCACTAGGACAAATGGTTTTTAGGTTTTGGATTTGGACTTGAGAATTTATCTCCCTTCTCTTATCATTGAGATAGTATAATAGGGTACGCTCATCCTGGAAATTCAGGAAAGTTGATACCCGATACTTGCAACCTGCAGAAAAACTATGCATGTACATACAATATATAATGCTAAGCTAAACAGAAAATGGCAGGAAGTGGTGCATCATGTAGATCCTGACTAAGTAGGTGACTACGACTCCCTTCCTTAACCACATCAGAAATGCCATACAATAAGAAAACACGCACACCATACACATGCAAGTATGGGGTAAGTAACCATAATAAAACACATGAGATAATAAACCATCTAACTAATCATCATTAATAACTGAAAAAAATGTAATGATCATCATACATACATGAAATGTAAAGTCTAAATGATCTCATCATATATCAACTGAATCCATATCATAATATCTGATAGTGTCAAAACAACACCACTAAACCATCAACATAAAACTAGTCTACATAGTCTGATAATAATAGCAACAATAAGTTTAGAAAAGATGTGAGTGAGGGTAGGCACTACATCCACACCCCCTTGAATTAGGCTTACTCCTGGAAGCCTACAAACAAATAGGGATATAACTTCCTCAATCTAGCTGCATCCTTCCAAGTAGCTAAAGAATCATCAGCAGGGTCCCATTGGACCCTTACCTGCTCGATGGTTTGACCCCTGAGGGTCAACCCCCGCTGCTCCAGAATATGAACTAGCTCCAAAGCCAACTGCCCATCCTCTACTTGCAATGCATTCCAATCAAGAACATGCACAATATTAGGAATATACTGCCTAAGCATTGAAACATGGAAAACATCATGAATGCGAGCTAGGCTGGGTGGTAGAGCAATACGATAAGCAACCGGGCCAATCCTCTCCAAAATCTCAAATGGTCCCACAAAATGAGGTGCTAGCTTAGAACCCTTTCCATATCGGATCAGACTCTTTTGCAGTTGCACTCTCAAGAAAACCTTATCACCCATAGAAAACTGCTTATCTGTCCTATGAGCATCGGCATACTTCTTCTGCCTATCCTGTGCCGTAGTCAAATGCTCACAGATACGCACTACATATTGCTCCATATCACGAATCATCTCAGGACCCAACAGAATGCAATCCTCGAGGTTGTCCCAACTCAATGGTGTACGACAAGGATGTCCATATAATACCTGAAAAGGTGCCATGCCAATAGAACTATGATACTCATTGTTGTAAGAAAACTCCACTAGGTAGATATAGTCATCCCAATGTGTCTACCTATTCATCACATACATCTGTAACATATCCTCCAAAACCTGGTTCACCCTCTCTGTTTGACCATCAGTCTCTGGATGATATGCCAAACTGAAGTTTAGCTGTGCTCCAAGCTCATGTTGCAACAATGTCCAAAATGCAGATGTGAATACAAGTTCCCTATCAGAAATGATCTTTCTAGGAATACCATGTAATCTCACAATGTCACGCATGAAGACATTCGCTACAAAAGTTGTTGTGTAGGAAGACCTGATCGGTGAAAAATGCACCACCTTAGTCAATCGATCAATGATAACCATGATAGCATCATGACGTCAAACTGTCATAGATAATCCTACTATAAAATCCATGGAGATGATATCCCATTTCCAAGAAGGAATGAGATTAGGCTGCAAAAGTCCAGGTGGGTGCTGATGTTCTACCTTAACTCTCTGACACTCAAGGCACCTAGCCACAAAATTGGCAATATCTTGCTTCATTCCAGACCAAAAGAACAAATTTTTCAAATCAGCATGCATCTTCTTGACACTTGGATGTGCTGAGTAAGGTGTATGATGGGCTTCTGCTAGTATCAAGGTGTGAAGCTCATCCAAAAATGGCACATAAATCCTCCCCAAATGTCTCAAAAGACCATCTGACTCTTGAACGAAACCTAAAAACTTACCTTCCAAAGATCTTCCTAAATCAATCTCTCTGCACACTTCCTGATACCAGGAATCTGTAGGAAGTGCCTAAAGAATTCGACTCCTCAAATCTACACTAAGAGTCATTGAAGATACAACATGTCCCCTACGACTCAAAGCATTTGCCACCACATTCTCCTTACCTTGAATGTACTTAACCTCAAAATCATACTCGCATAGAAACTCCATCCATCACCTCTGGCGAGCATTCAAATTAGGGTGAGTAAAAATGTACTGGAGACTACGATGATCACTATGTAGCTCAAATTTGTGCCCCAACAAGAAATGTCTCCACCTTGTCAAAGCATGAACTACTGCTACTAACTCAAGATCATGTGTAGGGTAATTTAACTCATGATCCTTGAGCTTGCATGATTCATACGCAATCAACCGTCCATTCTGCATCAACACTACTCCAATTCCTTCAAGAGAAGCATCTGTACACACCATGAAATCACCTTCTGGATCAGGTATAGCTAAAATCAGTGCACTAGTCAAAATCTCCTTGAGCCTCTGGAATGCTTCCCCACATTTCTCTATCCACATAAACTTCTTATCTTTCCTTTGAAGAGAAGTGATAGGATGTGCTATCCTAGAGAAGTTTTGGACAAATCTACGATAATAACCAGCTAGGCCCATGAAACTATGAATCTCTGACACATTAGTTTGGGTAGTCCAATCTATTATCACCTGAATCTTTGCAGGATCCACTGAAATACCATCACCTGAGATAACATGCCCTAAATACTGAATCTCCAATTTGAAGAATTCACACTTAGCGGCATTGGCATAAAGTTAATTGTCTCTCAAACACTGTAAAACCAACCGTAGGTGTTTCTCGTGCTCCTTCTGAGTCTTAGAATATATCAATATGTCATCAAGAAACATGAGAACAAACTTGTCAATATATGATCGAAAAACACCATTCATCAAACTCATGAACACTGATGGAGCATTAGTCAAGCCAAAAGGTACCACTGTGAACTCATAATGCCCATAGTGCATTCAAAAAGTAGTCTTGTGAATATTTGCTTCCTTAATATGAAGCTGGTGGTATCCTAACTTAAGGTCAATCTTGGAGAATACTGTAGCTCCCTTGATCTGATCAAATAAGTCATCAATCCTAGGCAAAGGATACTTGGTCTAAATAGTCACCTTGTTCAACTGTTTGTAGTCAATACAAAGGCACAAAGAATCATCTTTCTTCTTCAAAAAGAGCACTGGAGCTCCCCATGGTGATATGCTAGGTCGAATGCTCCCTAAGCTAAGTCCACACTTATGAACTATAGAATCCGTGGAGACCTTAATCCCTGAGGTTAGTTCCACTTGCCAACCATGATCTTGTTTCACCACATCTAGCTTACACTTAGAAACTATAGATGGTTAAATAAATGAATCTGTAGCTCCTAAATCAAACAATACTAAAAGAGATATACCTCGAATAGCACCTATGGTCTCAACCACTGTTCCCTGATGATCTGCTTGACGCTGATCAACTGCTGCAAAAACCGTATGAGCTCTACCTGCATCACCAACTGTGGGTTCTGAAGCTGTAGGTCTAGGTCCTAAAAACTAAGGTGCTTGCTGTGGACACTGAGTTGCATAATTTCCAATCTAACCACATGAAAAAGATTTTGTATTCCTGCCAGATCCTTTTCCCATAGGTGGTACATTAGATTGCTAGCGACTGTTCCTGCTTACAAAAGACTGGCTACTCTAAGCTCGCTGAATGGACTAATTCTATTTATTGCATTGAGCATTGCGATTGTTCTTAAAGTTAGAACCTTTGCCACCACCTTGAGCCTGAGAATTTGATCCCTTCTATTGTTGCGTCTGTTGAGACCGCTTTCCCTTAGAAAAGAAAGGCTTCTTGTTACCACCTGAATTGAAGTTGCCTTTAGATCCTGACGCTACTAGTGCTCCTACAAAGCCACCTTGACCAAGGTTCACACTTTCCTCAACAAGGATTGCTCAATGTACTACATCCTTGAGATTTTTTGGCTCAAATACCTTGACACCCCCAATTATATGGTTATTCAAACCCCTAATAAAGTGTTGTGTCAACTGAGCTGAATTTTCACTGAACCCTGAAAAAGGCATAAGCTCATAAAACTTATGTTCATACTCGGTCACTCACAAAGTGTACTGCTTGAGATTATGAAACTCATCTGCCCTTTGTAGTTTCCATTCCTCTTGTAGGAATCATTCACAGAAACTCTCTAAGAATAGTTCCCACGTGACACTGCTCATATCGATTCCCAACTTCTTCTCCTCAATCGTCCACCAAGTGGCCCCAAAATTCTCTAAATTAGTGATCACAAATCTTGCCTTAACATTGCTGTCAACATCCTGCATGGCAAAAATCCTGTCGAGGGAAATCAGCCACTGCTCGGCCACATAACCAGAACCTTGCCCATTGAAAGGCTTGACCTTGGATCTTGAAAGATCCTTCATTTGAGTGGACACAATGGACCTCTGACAATTCTTTTGAGGACTTCTAGATCTGCGTCTATGCTCTTGTTTTTTCTGATGCCATTTAGGCTATTCTTGAACAGGATGTAAACATTCTAGAATAGTCTGCATCATCTATCTCAGACTAACCTCATCAGACTCGGCTTGGTCCTCTCTACGACTCTCTTCCTGCTGCCTACTAGAGTGCTCTTCCCTGCTCTCTACACGAGCTAATCCCTCATGGGCAGACTCATGGGCACTGACAACTCTGCCACGACCACAGCCTCTTCCTCGGCCTCTACCACGGCCTCTAATAGAAGACCTAGTCCTAGACACCATCCTAGTTTCAAGTTGAAGAAACACACTTTATAGTTCAAAGTTCTAGTTATTCCAAAATACCTAGAGCTCCCAATGTAGAAACTCGGGCTCTGATACAAAATGTAATGCCCCGCCAAGGGATCCAAAGAATTAACATAGATTTTCACTAAGTTTGGTAACATTTTTTTAATTTTTTACATGAACGTAAATACTATACATAACTTATTCACAATAACGGAAGCAATAGCAATGTCCATTTGA
Source organism: Cupressus sempervirens (assembly GCA_028749045.1). Classification (NCBI taxonomy): domain Eukaryota; kingdom Viridiplantae; phylum Streptophyta; class Pinopsida; order Cupressales; family Cupressaceae; genus Cupressus; species Cupressus sempervirens. The sequence goes on from CM053785.1 coordinate 917,090,202, forward strand.
AAGTAATCATAACATACATAACATATTACATTCTTTAAAGATCCCTTAACATTGAATTACATACAAGAATCCATCTAGTACAACATCCACATGATATAATAATGATAAGTCCAATGTTTAAACATTACATTTCCAAATGCTCAATCATCCTCTGTACATGTCACAATGTATGACAAGCTCCAAGAATATACATAAGTAGAATAAGGTACATCATCAAAGTAGAGATAATCACATGATACATCATCATAGAAGACATATACATCCATCATAAAGATCAAACAAAATAAACTAAGTGCACGGTTCCTCCCAACCATTAATAGCATCATTAGACCATCGTGGGCCCTAGCCATCCCTCCGTGCATAACATCCCAAATCACCGAAGAGATCATCGGTATTAACATAGTAGGAATGTCACTCCTAACATATACAATATCATATGTAGAAAGTAATCTAGCATGCAAATATAAGCATAAGATAAAATCATCTAACATATGCTAAACATCAATGAATGGATACTTATCCACCATCACGAAGGATGCATCAGCCACGATGTCTCAATGAATCTTAAAATGATAAGAGTGGAAAGTACACTACCACCCAACCGCGTGGTACCTAAGTGGTCCACTCCCACTGTGCTAAGGAGATAATCTAAAGTCCCAAACAAGTTGTCAAAATCTCATAGCATAAATCTCTATAGTTCAGGAATCCTTAAATTATACTAACTCAAAGGTTCCAATCACAAACTGACATCTAATCCCAGAGGCACACAAAGACATATAGGAACCTACTATGCAAGCGGGAAAGTGTCATCGCATTTATGATGTACAAGTTACCCTAGCAGTTAGCTAAACTCCACGGGTCCATACTGATCTCATGCGGCCACTAGTATCCTCTCATACTGACAAGGCATACTATGGAATGCAAGGTCGCAACCATGCGTCTCACTACTCCCATCCTAGCCTGTACAAGCGCTCAAGGCATGGGCGAGAACAAAACACTTATCTTTTTAGGTTCATTCAGTTAGTATTAGGTGTGAATGTTATCACTTATTAATCCAACTTACAATGAGTTACCCTGGCAGCCTCTTAGGGCCCCGGGCCCCATTGCAAGCCACTTCCTGACACTACATGTAGATATCCTACCCTAATGCTCATGGACTCATAAATCTCAAAATGAAAAAAGATAATCCATAATAAAATCATCAAATATGCATAAAAGCATCAAATCTCAATGAGAAAACATCCATAGAAAATCATGAACACAACAGCTCTCTATTGGCAATTGAAGTATCACTGATAATCAAAAGTATCCAATGGTTCTCAATAACCAAAATATATCTCAATCATACTGATCGAAGACTCCAAAATGGTTGAGTCAAAAATTTCACAACATGAAATCATCAAGAATAAATTCACATCTTAGTCCCATCATGGCGACTAGAAAATAATCAAGGATAACTGATCGATGACCAAAAATAATGGTTAAGTCAAGTGTCTCATAAATAAGAACCTCAACTATAACAATCAGTATCACAACCAATACATAGAGCATTTCATCACATAACCATGGTTGGGTTTATAAAGATCGAGATTAAAACATCATCATGACATCACAATCACATAACTCCCAAGCCTCTCGTAGACGTCCTATAACTGGTCAACACTAGTCAACCCAAAACCCAAAGCAATAGCATAAAGAATACACAATGTAAACACATGTTTTGTTTTACCAAGTTTTCAATTTCAAATGCAAAAGTCTCGGTTAACGTTTCCCAAACTATATCAAGTGGAGAAATTTCACATTTTACCTAACCCATGTATTTGTTTGATAGATAAAAAGTTTCTCCATTAGACGCAATTTTCTAATTGATCTAATAATATTTTATTTATATAAACTTTGTTTGAAGTTTGACATTTCCTATGAACAAAACTTCGAGTATTTATTCTAATAATTAATCTTAATTAAAAGTAAGTTTAATTAAATTAATTATTAATATCTCTTCATAATTGACAAGCTTAATAGCAATATTTTAAATCATTAAAAGAAGAGTGACCCATTAATTGAGAACTTTATAATAATCATTTATAATTAATTATATATACATATATACTTATATACACACACACATATATATAAATATTTATATATATATATATATACATACATAAATATATATATATATATATAATAGCATTTAATAATTAATAACATTTCAGCATTTAAAACAAAATCGAAACTCAAATTGGATATGAAATAACATTGCGGATTAAACCTTATATAATTTGAAACCCACATATGACTCAACGCGATTTAAAATCGTGCGGCTATATAAAGTACCGCACCGCAGGTACCCTACAATCTCGCAGGCCTGCGGTGGGTGGGCTATATGATACCTGCCCAACATTTACATGTACATCTTCTTTTAAAACATTTTCAATGGAACATTTTCTTTTTATAACATTTTTTTGAAACGAAATTGAAATCCCAAATGCGTTTTAATGAGTATTACTGCGATACTTGCTCGGCTCTCCAATTAATTATATATATATATATATATGTATGTATGTATGTATGTATGTATGTATGTATGTATGTATGTATGTATGTATGTATGTATGTATATATATGTATATATATATATATGTATGTATATATATATGTATATATATATATATACAAATATACGCAGGGTTTTATATAGTATAAATTTATATACGAAAATACAGATCTGAACTATATATATATATTTTTTCACAAAGAATATATATATATAAGTTTCCTACAATTATTTACTCTCTAAATTTTCTCTATAATTTTTTTTTTCAGATCTATGCATGTAATATTCTCAAATAAATTAACTACCCAATAGAGAATGCATACAATAACAATAGGAAATTCCTCAGAAGACATATAGAAGACACGAAGAAGACAGGGAAATGAAAGATGAGGAAATAGCATAAATAAAATCACAAGAATCTACCCAAATTATGATGCTAAATCACTCTTCCTCAGAAATCCCACAGAGCAAGCTCCCTTCTTCGAATCTCTCGAATCCTCCAATGCTCCAATTGCTCTCCAAACGCTCTCCCTAAGCTTCTAGGAATGGCTGAATATAAAGAGCTCTCAAGAAACCTCTAGAATGCTTCTTTAAATAGCTGGAAGGTGTCACCAACTAAGCATGGGTCTTTTCCAACCTTTTTGATGAGTCATAGAGCTGTAGACACCTTGTGCTTAATTTATGCACTAACCCCCGTGTTGTTGACACATGTTAATTCCCATGCAAGCTTATAACTCCAATTTTCTTTTTAAATAATTTCTATTTAAATTTTATAACTTTCATTTTAATTTCTATAACTTTTATTATTATTATTTTATTTATTACTTTATTATTATTTTATAATTATTATTAATTTTTGTTTCTAGTTTTCTTTTATTTAATTCCTTTTCTCAATAATTCACATTTAATTAATCACAATCGAAATATCAAAGATCATGATATTTTATTAATTTTCTCAAATAAATAATTTATTAATTAAATCTATTTATTAAGACTTAATTAATGGAAAATTCACCATAGACCTCCAAGAAAAAATATGAAAACCCATCATAGAACAAGTCATACAAAATCAATCTAAAGGGTTAAAAATCATGAAATATGTCATCCGACACATTCGGTGGGTATTCAACTCTAATACTTGTCCTAACTCACTAGGAAAAATGGTTTTTAGGTTTGGGATTTGGACTTGAGAACTTATCTCCCTTCTCTTATCATTGAGATAGTATAATAGGGTACGCTCATCCTGGCAATTCAGGGAAGTCGATACCTGGTACCTACAACCTGCAGAAAAACCATGCATGTACATACAATATATAATGTTAAGCTAAACAGACAATGGAAGGAAGTGGTGCATTGTGTAGATCCCGACTAAGCAGGTGACTACGACTCCCTTCCTTAACCACATCAAAAATGCCATACAATAAGAAAACACGCACACCATACACATGCAAGTATGGGGTAAGTAACCATAATAAAACACATGAGATAATAAACCATCTAACTAATCATCATTAATAACTGAAAACAATGTAATGATCATCATACATACATGAAATGTAAATTCTAAATGATCTCATCATATATCAACTGAATCCATATCATAATATCTGATAGTGTCAAAACAACAACACTAAACCATCAACATAAAATTAGTCTACATAGTCTGATAATAATAGCAACAATAAGTTTAGAAAAGATGTGAACAATGGTAGGCACTACATTATAGAACGATACATTCATTCAATCCATGACACAAATAAAATATAAACAACGGGGTTTGCATCTTTTATCAGATTTAACCCTGGTTTCCACAATTGATACATAGGGTTCAGTTTCATTTCTCCATTAAATTTTTTGGCTTAAATATCCTGCATACTTATTGTGCACATTAGTAGCTCAAGAGAATCACATGCATATACATTAAAAACCTATCTAGGTAGTTACATAAATCAGGACATGAATCTTTCATAAAATCAACTATTTAAATTCATTTCTACCCACATTTAATCATCTAAAATCATATAATCAATATAACATAACTTATTCATTAATTTAGATTAAAGTACCAGAATAATAATCGTTAGGCATGGATACACCTGATCATCATAACAACACCAATTAAAGAATACTAAACTATCTAAAACATAAAACCTAATCACTAAGGTATGTAATCAACACCCTTATCTTCAGGTGAAAGTGCTTCATATCATCGTTAGTGAAATTTAGTGTTTAAATAGTTGAGGTAATGTAATAGCTTTCGAATCACTGGGTATTAAAACATGGATGCATCACCTTATCTCAATTTTCATTAGGGAATTCACAACATAAATCATTACTTTATATCCATTTAAATCTCCTATAACAGTTTTAGCAGACAAAAATTATATTTTAAAAAATATATATTTGCGAAGATGGACCTTATAGGTTGAAAAGTGGAGATCATGATGCCATCACATCCAATATTTGAAAGGTAATTTGTAACTTTGTTTCCCTCTCATAGAGAAGGTGAAATGCATATATCTTGAAACTGATCTAACAAGTTCGAAATCTAAAAGAGGATATACTTGAGTTGCTAGGAGAATGTTTTCCTTTTAATGCAGGCATTAATTGTTACCTAAGAGTTATCCTCAATCTACAAATGTTGAAAATTACCTTTCTTGGCAACAACTAAACCAACAAACAAGGCTTGAGCTTTTGTTGAATTTTTGGTACCATCTGGTAAGGGGCTAGTTCTAAATGCTGACACTTTCCCATAATAGTCTCAAATATATGCCCCTAACCCTAATTTACCTAGTTTGCCTCTAGAAGCACCATCAAAGTTGACCTTCACATATCCAAAATTGGGAGGATGCCAGTGTACATCAGAATGATATGCTTTATGTTGCGATTTGTTGGTTAATCCCTATCCCATAGGAATAAAAAAATGTTTTCCAAAAATGAAGGATTTTTAATATAATTATATTGCTATATTTTGTAGTTAGATGTTATAAAAAAAAACTTACTGAGGTTTCTATATATATAAGCATATGGTTGGTGTTATCTATTATATAAGCTCTAGCTTTAATAAAAAGTAGATTGGATGTATTTTTTTTTAATCTTTAGCCTTAGTTTTATGTTTATCTCATTTTAGATGATTCATGTATCAATTCAGTTGACTTTATTTTTATATTATTTTATTTTTAAATGATGTAGCTATTTTTGTGGTTACATTTTATGTTTATACAATTGCATTTCATTTACAAGACATAATGATTACCTAGATTGTAAGAAATCTTAATGGATATTCTTCACACCTCTTTAGGAGGAGGTGAAGGAATTGGGCTAACAACCCTAGATAGCAGTATAATCTAAGGATGATGATACATTCAATATATTTTGTCATGAAAGAAATAATTGATCATACACACACACACACACACACACACACACACACATGTATGCATCTAATTATGTGTACATATATAAATACACACACACACAAACATGTATAGTTTTCTAGAATGTATAAATTTTCTTCTAATTAGAATAGGTTTGTTTTGAAAAATGTGATGGGAGATGAAAACTATCAATTTTAGGTGAGTTAAAATTTGAATCACTATAAAAGAGAAAATATAGGTCTAAAACTAATTTTTAGTTTTGATTGTTGTAGCCATATATGTTATCTATATCATAGTTTGAAATCAAAGCGAAATAAGATTATTTCCATATAGTTTTGTGGTAAGAACTAAAACTATAATCTTTAGTGTTTTTCAATAGCTAAAAAATTACCTATAAAAATTAGGAAAATAAATCAATTCTTAATCCAACTAATTATTAAAAATTATAATCCTAAACTTCATCCAATTGTACACATTTCATTAGTTTACCACATTTTTAAATTCAAACTAATAATACAAGTTTTATATCATTGAACGTGAACAATCATACTTTTGTTAGCCTTTTCCTTTGCAAAAGGGTGACACGACTTTGTGATTTTACCCATATATATATATATATGCATGTGTGCATGTGTGTGTGCACGTGTGCATGTGCATATGTACACACTCACACACTCACACACACACACACACACACACACTCACATGCTAGCAAATAGACCAATTTAAAGATATACATTTGTATATGCATGTAGCACTGTATAATTGTTTCATTTATAATATGACTTGGCCATCATCTTCTAGGAAGGAAGGTTATTTTACGGAAGCATTTCAGATTTATGGCTCAAGGTATTGGTTTATTTTGCACAAATATATCTTCTATTTAATAAAGTCTCATATGGCTTGATGGTCAAGTGAAGAAATCTTCATTCTATTAATGTGATCTATCAGACTCTTTTAGATTTCTATTATATGAAGAAGATACTAGAACCTTGATGTTGTTGAATATAAGATAAGGTACTAATGTACTTTTGGATAATAAAATTTTGGTTCATCTAGACTATGCAAGAATTCTTGACTCAAATTTGATAGTAGAAGTACATTTGTAAAAATAAAGAGAATGAGCATTGTGGTGAACTCATATAGGGATTATAGTGTGATCTAATGTAATATGTTATAAAATGTGGTCTCAAATTTCAAAGCTACTATTGTAATAAATGTAACTTTTTTACTATAAAAGTCATGTAAAGGAAGAAATACGATGTGAATATTGTATTTGTAGGTGTGGAACATGTCCTCTTTATAACTAACCTACATATAGATATAGGATATGTAAATATTTAGGACATGACTTTCCCAAGTCCCAAGCAATACTAGAGGTTTTTCTTTCCTCCATTATTTCCTAGTAGAGGCCTCATTAAATAGATGTATAAAATATTATGTTATTAATGAATATAATAAGATGACCTTGCTCAGTAACTTAAAAAAGAAGAAACAACATTTTTTAGAATCAAAATCATCTAAAATACTTTGATATGCAAAATAAAATAGATACATTTTTTCATGTTTTCAGTATTTATTATCAATGTAATTTTATAAATGCAAGAAATTATTATAGGTTAAGTTGAGAAAATATTTGAAGTTATAAAGGGTTTTCTATCAAAGAAAAGGGAGAAATTTTTATAAACATATGTATTTATATGTTTAAGTTGTGATTGTCCTTGTGAACATACATGCAAAATCAACAATATTAGATTTCCGCAATCCATTTCTAATGCAAGTTCATTTTGGATTTGATTGTGTGTGTTTTTTAGCATCATGTTTTTAGATCACTCTCCGTAATCCATCATCAGCTGAATGAGAGAGTGCAGGATGCATGCAAAATGTTATATCATACGCACGCCATGTGAACTATTTTATAGAATGCCTGAAAAACATCAAAAATAACTAATCATAAAAAATTGTGCGAGCTCTTTGTATTTTCTATGATATGATATTTAGGAAAAGGATGAGAAACAAAAATCTAAATAAGCAGGCAAGCTCTCCATGTGCTCTACACCCCATAGGTAAATCTACTCTAATAAAAGAGGCAATAAAAAACTAGTTCACTTTGCATTTGTAACCTTGGGTAGGCTCCTAGCAACATGCTCACATTGAATGTTTGACATAAAGGAGAAATAAACAAGCTCACAACCCTCAGGAAAGCTTTCTTAGATAAGAAGTTTCTAAGCAGACACAAATCCTCACTAATAATGCTACTACAATTTTCTTACTTAAAATCTAAATAAAGTTGTATTATCTTGGGTAGAGGAGACTACTATTTTTTGTGGTTAAGGATCCTTTAGGTCAGTAGAATCACATGGAAACTAGATGTGACATTGTAGTAAGCAAACTACAATAAGAGCTAGGAACTTGCCTAGTGATCAGGGCTTGAGATTGGACACTACATGAAGCATTTGTAGGCATTTGAGTCTCAAGTGTCACCAACTCAAAATCAAACTAAAAAGGAAACTTGGTGAATAAAACTAAATAAAAATAGTCTTCTTGAGTAAATATCAACATTCTATGAACAATACCATTACAGTGCACTATACTTGGTACAAATATATTGTTGGTTGAGTCCCATGACATAATGTTAGTTCCTAGATACGTCAATATAACATATTGTTCTTTCCCATTCTATTGCATGATTTATTATTTTTAGTTTATCAATTGCTTAAATCAAACATGGTTGCAAAATGGAAGCATAGATAAGTCATGTGAACTATTTGATAGGATGCTTGAAACTAATGTGGTCATCAGAAGCCATGGTTGCTAGATATGCACAAACTAGGCAATGAACATAAGTTGTAGCACATATTATACACTCCATAAAAGAAAAATTTTGTTTGGTTAGAACTCTTATTTTGGCCCACTATTCAAATGATCTCATATGGAATGTGGGTCTTAGATATTACATGGCTCATATGATTGGCAAAGACATTGGATTAAATGATTGAGCATAAAAAGGTAGATGTTGCTCATAATTTTCATGACAACACACAAATAGATGAAACTAAAATGTTTGTGTTTGCACCCCAAGACACTTCATGGACAAAAAGAGGCCACTCAGCATGAGATAGTAGAAAGGTTTGTGGCCTAGAAGTAGATCCTCCCAACATCTGATACTATATTTTCCAAGGTAGTAATCCCCTCATGAACTCACTAAAACCAGTGAGGACATGGCTTGATGTGCACCAAAGTGGGTCTAGAAATTAATAAGGGAGTGCTATATAAATTGCACCATGCAAGAGTTCGAGAATATTTTAGTTAGTGGTATACTTATGCTCTGGCACAAAACCATTCTAGAACCACACTAGCAGTAATCCCAAGCAACAACATTCAAACTAATAAGAATGTAGTCACGCAATAGCAACTGTGCAACAATCATGGAAATATTGGGACACTTCAAATAAGTTAAAATGTAGATGAAGCACCTCCAAAATTGAGGGGACACTATGAGAAGGATCTAAATATCCCCCTTCCAACAGAATATATATTCAACCTGATTAAGATGAAAAAAATAAGATGACTAAACATAGGTTGAAAAGTTTGGTGCCTTTCTTTTATGCACCAAGTTTAAGCTTCCATATTTCAAGATGTCAAGTTGAAACTATTTTTGAGTCTACTATATTTATCTATACAAAGATTAAAGCAACCTTTGTTGATAAACAAGATGTCAATTGAGAAAAAAATTTCCTTGTTCTCTTTCAACTACTAGAGATTTGAATTCATCATTAATGATTTTGGAGTTGATGGAAAGAGCAGAACAGGGTACGCAGAGCTTAAATCTACTAGGTTTCCTTTCATTCAATAGGGAGTAATGTTAAAAGTGGAGTAATGTTAAAATTTGTGATTTTTATGCTATGATTGAAGTTCCACTAACATGTGTGAAATGTCTTCTTGTATGGAAGAAGAAGATGCTCCTCTTAAAAATGAAGGGAATAAGCTAGCTTTGATTGGTTTATACTTAGATGTAAATTGAAAGCAAAGAAGTGTGATTTTTTTGAAGACTGCTCAATTTAATTTTCAGCATGCTTTAATAGGCTCTAAGGGTAATTCTATTGAATTGACTTTGGCATCATTTTTTAGTTTAGAGCCCATAAACAACTTAGTTTTCTTTCTTTCTCAATTTAATGAGTATGGAGGATTATAGGACTGGGTTAGTTTTTTCTTATTGCCAAGTTCTTTTTTTTTCAGCTCATTCAGAATAAGTGGAAGCTTCAAGTTTCTCAATTGGGGAAGCATATAAAGTGCTTGGACCCAAGGAGCAAGATTCAATTACTGCTTTGCTTACATATGATTTATGAGCCATTTATATTTGATTTAGGAGTCATCAAAGAGAGGGATATTTTTATCACTTAACTCTATCTTCTTATTCCAGAGTTCTACATTACTTCCATAACTAAAGTCTAATAATTGATGAAAAAATGCTTACATTTTGTCACAAAATCCTTCCACTTTTCAACATATTTCCTGACAATAGATGTAGTACTTTCTATAATAAATAATAATAATAAAAGAAGCCAAATATGGCCCAAATATGTCCATTTAACTTACCAAAGCCAAATGTATAGGTTGCAAATCAACTTGGCTTTGGAATAATATTATAGATATTATTGTTGAACAACTCAGGGCAGTAATATCCTTCTAGATGAAAACAAGCAAAATGGCCTCTATGGCCGACCTTCCTTTCTCCCAAATATCTTTTTAGTCATATGGTTGCCATCAGATACCTACTTTGAATCTTTCCTCTCCTGTACATCTACATATCAAGGAATAATTTTGACTAGATGAGCTTCAGTGTTAAAAATACATAGGTCAAGGGGTATGACAGTGGATGGTGAGAAAAGAAGATACAAGTACTTCAATGTTTTTGCCAAAAAAAAGCTTTGCATCATATCATCCTTGGCACCAAAATTCACCTACATGATACAAATAGAAAATGTTGAGCAACAATGAAAATTTAAGGAAACAAAAAATGCAGTTTCTAAAAAATCAAGATATAATTTAGAACAACACAATATTATGTTTGTAATCTGCTACAGTGATGAAAAGAATTTGCTAACGAATCTCAAATTTGTTCACACAAACAATAAAGGCATGGGTAGATATCTCATTCAAAAGTAAGTATCTAATTTCATGATCCAAATCATAATTTCTCATCCAACAATATCAAGGCACCACCATTTTTATCTCACTTGCAAACCCAAGAGAGTGTATATTAGATTGTATAAGGGAAACCACCAGGGCAGAAAACCGAGCCATTTCTAAAGTCATGGATGAGATTTTACTTAGCAAGATGCTTTAGATATTTAATTCTTCTAAGGTAACCCAATTAAACATGCTTTAGATTTATCAACTACTCATGAATTATGGTCAACAATGTTTGTGGTATAGACTCCAATTGCAAGGGGTCTGAAGCATTTCTTAGGGGACAACAATTAATAAAAAGGGAAAATTTAAAGTAGAGAGGATTTCAAAAAGTTATAATATAACAAGACATTTACCATAGTCATTATACAACCATACATATCTATGTTCTAAGTTCTACAAAAGGCCCCCCATATCCTTTTTGGGTCCAATTCGGGGCCGGACAGTTTGGGTACAATCAGGTTGTCTGGGTTTTCCCTGTGTCCACCTCAAACCTAACCAAACCCAAGTAGAATCACAGACTACCCGATCAAAAAGCTGAAAGAACAACATTTTTTTAAAGCATCATTAAAAAAAGACTCTGAATTATCCCAATTATACCTTAAAGTAAGCAAGTTTAACCTCTTTTGCCTCATTTCACAAATGCAAGTGAGTAAAACAACATTTTTGCTTTGAAGATAACATTATTTTTTCAAGGTTGCTACATTTTTCTTAAGGGTGAGGCAATTAGAGAGTGACATACCAAAAGAGAAAATTTATCTATCAAAGGTGAATGAATCCTGTCAAAAAATAATTCAAGATTTTTCAAATTTTTGTAAAACCTTTTATAGATACTACAAGAATTATGTCAATTTTCATGTTTATTTTGAAGTTATAGGATTGTGAATTTGTCATTTCTTTTCATGTTGTGTTCATATAGGATGGGAGAAAGTTTTGGTTTAGCTGCCCCATGTGTAGAGATCATATAAACTTAATGCAAAATCACCTCTTTGGAAACATACAACAATTATTGACTCATTTCAATGTGGCAAGGATTCTTGTTGGCAACTCTAGCTAATTTAGGAATGAATATAAGAGCTTGTACAGTCAAGTGAAAGATCACCTATGCACCATTACCAACTTAGGAATGAGATTCTCTTCAGAGCCAACTAAAAAAAAATGTTTCGAAAGCAACAAGAGTCAGAAATACTAGGAAAAAAAAAAGATGTTGACATGGTAAGTACTAGATTAAAACAAATTGTGCAAGGATTTAGAAACATAATACTAGCTTTGAGCACAACTTGTTGGCCACATCCTTTCATGCTAGCAATCTCTAGTATAGGAAAAAGAAAATGGTGAGAACAAAGTTGCAATAGTGGGAAATAGTGTATGTTTCCCAACAATACTTCAGGTACAACAACTTTAGGAGTGAGTAACATCCTACAAGAATATGTAATCTACAACCATCTACAATTACACAAGATTTTGAACTGTAGTCAAAGGGGTAGCTATTAGTCTAGAGGTCTTATCTAGGTATCAATTTTAGATCATTCTAATGTTTTCATTAATAATAATAACTAAGTGCAATCATGATACTAGTAGTTTCTCAGTGGCTACTTTCATTGTAATGGTCATCATGATAATGAATTAAGCTTATCACATTGTGATTGTGATTACCCATTGGGAAGCTATCTCCAACCATTTTCAATTAGAAGCAAACATCAATAAAAAAAAAATAGAGAATCCCTAATCAAAATTGAAATCCATCATCATGAAAGATGATTTTCTACCTCTCACTGGTGATCATATAGATATTCCTTAAGATTGGTTAAATAAACAATAAAACATTACAATTGTGTGCATAGCTATAATGTTCATTGTGCTCTGTGCATCATAATGTTCTACTAAACTTGGACATGTCAGATAAATGTCATTGGAACATTCTTTTAAGTCAAATAAAAATGGCTGAGCTCAAGCAAGGAAAATATTTCATTTGAACATTGAAAAAATCATGTATAGAGGTAATCTTCTAGTAAACTGTGAATAGAAGTAAACAAGTACTTACATCTCTTAGTCCTATGTATCCAAACTCAACACAACAGTTTGCCTCAAATTCTTTAAATATCTCCCACCCCTAATCTCGATAAGTTTTATTTCTAGTTGTCTCCAAAGGTACATGAGTATATGTTTGAATTTTCATAGGAAATACACATCATTATTAAAGTGAAACAAATAAACAATGTGGGGAACACTGTTTCTTATGCATTCAATCTTTCTTTGTTATCTATGTATATATTTCCCAATGAATTGGACTAGGTTGTAATTGAATAAGGTTTTCTACATACACATGCACTTATTCTATTTATTATTTATCTTATAACAATAATGAGTCATTTAAATTTTTAGTGGTTGCTTTTTGTAGCATCATAAATTCTAACCTTGTACAACTTACACTGTTTTATGAGCCCTTGCCTTAGTATGTGGTATCTTGGCTCTTTTCAAAGCCCATATGTGCTAACCATATTTTTTCTTTTCATATTCCAACCAATAAGGAGAATATTATAATCAATAACTATAGGCTGATTTATTATTGAATGAAAGGATACAAATCTAACAAGAAAAAGGTGCATCTAGAAATGATCATGAAGGGATACAATCTTCATTATTAAAAAATGTTATACTAAGTAATCTTATTGTTAGAAGACTTGTAATGGAAAGGTGCGATTAGCAAAGGAAATGAAGGGACATGAGACATGTCCCATACAATGGCACTCCTCACTCAAGGATGCAGATATAAGAAAGATTTTCCATTGAACATTCAAAAATACAATAGAAATTAGACAAAATACAAAACAATTTAGCACAAATGTCTTATATTCATTTAAAGAGGTTCTTCTAAATCTATTTCTTCTTTCAATCATTTTATCTTTATTATTCCTAGCTAAAAGAAATGAATATTTCTACGTTTTGAATCTACATCAACAGTACACAACTTTTATTCAATAGAGGTATGAAGAATACTCATGATAAATAGTCATTGTTAGTATGCTCCAGAATACTGCTAGCTAGCTTGTTCTTGTATGTTTTGATTGTCTCCAAGTAATGAGCACACTCTTCCACACTATAATCTCCAAACAACAATCCTAATTAAAGACAAAAAAATTGTCCCATTTAAAATAAAAAAATTGTACAAGTTATTTACAATAGGAATAAGGGGCAATATATCCTCAAAAGGTGTGATTAAAAAAGCATAGATAATGAAATCAATCACTTAGATAAATTGCAGTGAGATATTTCCTCAAGTGGCACATGCAGAAAATCAACATTAAAATCAATAGAATATTTATATTTTCTACAAGAATATAAGTAATAAGCTTATTTACATGTATTTCAACTTTAACTATCTCTAATCCATACATAACATCTTGATGTTGATATCTAACCAACACATTATTGAAAATAAGTCCAAATAAATGATGTTTACTATATTATAGTAGCATAGAGAAGACAGAGGTGTCCTCACAAGGAATTCACTTTCTTTTAGCATATGTAGAAAGAAGGCCTCCGGCTTAATCGATTTACATCTGTTAGTGTACCTATAGCATGTACACAAATTTGGAGCTCTACAATAGGCTATGGATATCCATGAAAGCAAAGACATCTTGTGAGATGTTGTACTTGCAACTGCCCTCATATGGGGAAGGGTAGATAAGGTATTTGAACTATTTGATAGAATGCTTACCCAAAATATGGTTCTATGAAATGTTATGATTTTAAGCTATGCACAAAATGGGTTTCATGAGAAAGCTTTAAACAATGAAATGCAATAAGAAGGTGTAAAGATAGACTTGGCGACCTTTGCTAGAATCTTTCATGCCTAAGAAAATTCAGAGATTTGAAACTAGGTATGGAAATCCATCAAAACATGAAGAATACAAAGATGTTGTCAAATATATTGTAATTATAACTGCTCGTGTAGACATATATGTAAAATTTTGAAGCATAGACAAGGCACATGAGCTGTTTGATAAAATGCTAGATGCATTCTTGTCGACTACAATGTTTGCAAATTATGAACAAAATGGATTTATTGAAAAAGACTTTATAAACATTCAAGGAAATTTTGATTTTATGGATATATTTACTTGGTTCTTGCAGATTTCAAATGAATGTAGGCTTAGGAGTATTCACAATGAATCTACTTTTTAACCCAATTCTTAAAAGATATTGAAGCAGAGTGCAAGCTCTACCCATGAAAGAGATTGACCAGGAAAAGCTTCTAGCCTAGATTATTGGTGAATTGATTAATATATAACATGGAAATATAATCAAATGTTGAAGACACGATACATCAATAATCTTTTAAGGCTATCAATGTTGCTTGGGCTTCAAACCCTTTTGATATACCAGCAATAGGTAGAGGAAGGGGGTGAGGTCAGCTAGATTCGCTATCCCTTTGTCATAAGAAAAGCATAAATGCTCAAAGAAAATTCAAGTTAGGGTAGAGGATACTGTAAAAAAAAATCAAAACATTTAATAATATTACCAAATCAACTATTGATCGTCAGTCCCAATTCTTCCATGACCCAATAGCTAAGGTACCAGCTAAGGTGGTATAAGTACATGTGCATTAAGATCCAACCCATAATCAACGTCTTCCATGAAAGCAAAGGTGGCATCAGAGGAAGTAGTAGATTTGATCATCACATGAAACAAGATCTGGCAAAACCCTTGTGAAAATTGTACAAATTAAAATTTTTCCAAAATAGTATAGAATCTACATAGCCCTTGTCATACAAGAAATATATAATACATGTATGACCATAATTAAAAGAAAGAAACTAGGTGTCAAATTGAATCAATAATACACCCTTACAAATATTTCCTTCAAAAATTTAGACCCCTTAAATCTTCAACATGCTACATTTATTAAAAACTAATTTCTTGCTTCCCTTACCTCTCCAATTACAAAACTTAAAGAAATAAAGCTTATCTCCTGAATATTGTTATAATATTTGAAGTGAATAGATATTTGATCTATCATATTCCATGATTTCACAAGTAATTACTAACTCGCCTATTCTTTAGGAATTTTTTTTTAACAACTTGAACAAAGACATTCAAATACTTAACTATATGTAAATATAGCACTAACTTACCAATGCTAAACATCCAAACCACAAACCTATAACAAAAATAGTCAAAGATTGGTAGATTAAGTCACAAACCTATTTTAGGCACTTTAACCATTCATTCTCTATTTTTTAGAGTCCTTCATGTTTTTAAATCGGGTGGTACAAGGAGGCTACTGTTAGGTGAATCCAAAAACCATGAGGGCAAAACATCTAACGGTAATCCATTTCATGAAATTTTTAATTGAAGATATCAATATATCAATATGAACCAAGATATCAATATGCTTGCAGTTTGAAGACTTACTTTCCCTTTTACTAATAATTTTGATGTTTCCTCGTAAATTTTTGCCATTGTCATTTACTGGATACATGGCGGGGTCATGGCTATTCCATCTATTATATCCTCCGTAAAAAGAATATGGGATCGCAGATAGTAGACTTCAATCTAATTTT
Organism: Cupressus sempervirens; assembly: GCA_028749045.1. Classification (NCBI taxonomy): domain Eukaryota; kingdom Viridiplantae; phylum Streptophyta; class Pinopsida; order Cupressales; family Cupressaceae; genus Cupressus; species Cupressus sempervirens. Next base: position 917,106,896 of record CM053785.1, read on the forward strand.
TGGTCATTCTAGTAGAGTGTCAAATATTGTCACTGTAAAAAATGTCATTTCTTGATCACACTGAAAACTCATGCGCATGAAACCCTTTTGAAAACACTAAAAACCTCGTGCACGTGAAACACAAAGTGAAAGTGAGGAATGTGTTTTTTTATGTACAAGCCTCATGTTGGTCAAAATTTTGACCGACACGGGGCTTATACATAAAAAAATGAAATTTTTTGCTTAACATTCTGACCAAAATAAACTTATTTAGTTAATGGTCAAAAAATTTGGTAGAAAAGTAAGGTTAAAGGTAGTAGTGATTCCAACCTCCATAGCTTTTTGCTTCTCTCTTCTATGATAGGTGTTTACATGCAAGTGATTCTTTGGGGCTATGGGGTTGATCTCTCATCAAATTCAACATAGTATCAAAGTTTTAGATCTTCATGCCCCTACTCTAGCTATGAGAAGTGTGCCTTGGCTTTCAGATTTGTATTTTTTGTTCAGAGGGTTTCATTATTCAAAGTTATTTTGTATTGAATTTGGGGGGTCATTGATTTTCAAGTCACTTCGAGCCCAAATGGACATCATCGTTGAGCTTAGAGTGCCCAAAAACCCCTATTTTCATATATAATTTGTCCAATTTGGACACAATTAGAATTTGAGCCTAAAATTTTTTGCTCCCAAACTGGGCACGTTTCCTAACATGGTGATTTTCTCTTTTTCTATGTTTCTTGAAGTGACTATTTTCTAATTTATGTAGGAAAATTGAGATTTTTTGGCACATTTCTCGAGGCGGTGATTTTCTATATTTTGACATTCAAATCAAGATTTTTCTAAAAATTAAGATTTTTTGGTATGCAAATTGAGACAACTTTGTTACAAACTAGCACACTTCTTGAGAAAATTTTTGGTGCTATTGGACATTTTTTAAGGCATTATAGCACAGATCCTGATGTAACAATTTTTTTTGCTTTTCCATCACTTCTTTTGGACCTACCTGTGGTTTTTTAGCTATAACTTGCTCATCTGAACTCTATTTTTTGATCCAAAAAGTTGATTTCGAGCCTATCATGATGGTGCAGTTTATTTGGATTTTTGATGTTGTTTGGTGGTCTACTTTAGCTATCAAAGTCAGAAAATTTATTTTGCACTCTAGGATACATATCTTGAGACATTCTATTTTCCAGATTCTGCTCTAGCCACATCCCATTCAGCTTTTTTCTTTTGTACATTGTGATGGATATCTTCATTGTTTTAGATGGAGGGATTGATTTTTTTGTTTCAAATGATTTTTCATGGGTTATACTATCTTTTATATCAGCCTTATGTCTCTTTTGATCTATTGGCATTCTTTTGAGTATTTTTGCAAATGCACTGAGATAAAGTGTCACTCTATTACATTTTGCAATCTTGTATATCTTTGTGTTTTGTTGTATTTGCACTACATTAGAAAGTTTCTTGTGGGGTTTCATGTTGGCCACACTCACCATCTTCCTTTTTCAAGTGAGTGTTCCTTCTACGACATTATCCTTATGATGTGTCAATGACACATACTATTATAAGTGTTTGTACTTCTTTTGCACTCTTGATGTTTTTGGTTCTTCTTTGTGCAAAAGATATTGCATTGAATTTCTATTTTTATGTCTTACCTCTCAACATTATAGGGTGGTTATGTTGGTTCTAATTCTTTCTTGGTTTGATGGAGTTGGCTATGTATTCAATATTTGATCCTATGTACTAGGTGATTGGAGTGGTTAGATACCTATGCATTTTGGTGAGATGGATCATTTACCATATAGAAATTCTTTCTTTCCATTTTTGAAGGCCATGAAGATGCCTTCCATCATCGATTGATCAGCTCTTTAGACTTAGTCTTCTCTACCTGGTCATGTTCTATATAGTGGAAGTTCTTCGGATTGGCAGTTTGGTAGTGTTTGCAGCTTCATGCTTCAGTGGTGTTCTTCATGATCATCCTTTTGTTCCAATCTTTTGGAATATTCTTTCCATCTCTTTTTGGAGTAGGGTTTTTCTCATGTGGTTTTCTTTATTTCTCCTCTTTATAGAGATTTAGTTGTACTTGGGTACCTCATCAGGCCTTGTTAAGTAAGGGTGTTAGATTAATAAGATAGATCGTTATTAATTAAATAATTTTGATTTAATTATTAAGACATTTATTATCTCTGGTTTAATTAAGCTAAACTTTAGGAATATAATAATTAATTATTATCATGCAATGTAGGTTAGACCTTTTCAGGGTTTTGATCTCATTTTATAAGGATTGATCTCTTTGTTCAATTTTATTGGTTCACTTTTGATAATACCAATTTCTCTTTTTTCCTCATCGACAATGTATCATCTATAGATCTGGCAATTCCACCTTCCATAGCTTTTTTCTTCTCTCTTCTATGATAGGTGCTTGCATGTAGATGATTCTTGGGAGTTGTGAGGTTGATCTTTCATTAACTTCAACATTTTCTTGGCATACATATGACTACTCAATATATATAGTGCTTAGCTACAACTCGTATCATACATGCACTTCTATTCTACCTTGACTTGGTCTACATGTTATGACTCGATAATAATATTCGATGACAAATAGCCTTTGTATTCATCGAAAGAATTTATGCACTAATGACAACAATGAATATATATATATATAGGACTAATAAAAACAAGTAAGTCAACAATAATATTCTTAACAAATATATGAATATTTAGGTATAGTCTATTTTGAAATAGTAATGACATTTAATATTTTATCATATCATATTTTTTAATAATACTATTAATATTAATAATAATATTAATAATATTATTATATATCTTATAATGATGTTTGTATCTTTCTATTCTTCATATTATCTTTTATTATTGGTAGAGCATGCTTATCATTTGCATCTTTACTTATTTCTCTATAGATTGTATTATTTTGTGCCACATTTTTACCTTTGGACATGAAATTTTTTTGTTACATGTAAGATCATCTGTCTATTTCCTAGTAAATGCCTTTTTAAATCTTGGATTCTAATATTTCTCATTTTGCAATAATCTACAGTTTAAATTTCCTATGTGATATCTATCTTAGAATCTTATGATGTTTATAGTAGGTCATCCTATAATGTTGTTTGTTTTATCTCTCTATGGTATGCCATTAAATTCTATAGTATTTTTTTGGATATAGGATGTTTTGTGCATAAATATCATTGTTACCTACAACTCATCCTCATATCTCATGAGATATTATGGTATAATCATATCATAGGATTTTTTTCTTATCTCACACTTGGGTGGAAAGGACTTTTGTACGTTATTTCTCTCTTGCTCTAAGGATCAACTTTCCTTAGTATAGTGGGATTTTTTAATTATGTAACATTATTTTCCTATAAGGACTCATTTCTTCATCATGATTCTCTCTTATATACAAGAGGTGCCTAATTTGATATGTCCCTAACTGACCCAATTATGGGGTTATTGATTATTATTTTTTATTTCAATATTATGTAGTGTGACTCCAAATTATATATTATCTGGTTAAATATTTGTAACGCCCCGCTCGAGAACCCAAGAGATATAAACCTAACATGTTACAATGTTAACTGAACTATTTTTTTTTTTTGAAGTTTAAACAACATCAAGATAACATTAATGCAGAAGCAATATGAACATACACATCAAATACACATATGCAAATATAGATACAGTTTCAATTCCTCAAGAGTTCCTTTACGTTGAGTCACATTTAACAATTTTTAAATTAATTAGTTTAAGTTCCAAGTACAATGTCTCATGATCATAAAGAAATACCAGATACATAATTGCATAAGTATAAACAATACAATGAAAGTATATCCAAATAATAACATCCATTGCACATGTCGCAGGGTATGTGAGAAAAGATACAATACATCATAATACATGATAACATATATACATCATCTGAAAAGAAGTCTCTGAGATAAGAAATAAGAATGATAAAGGTACATCTTCTGCAACGAACATCCAACAGCTAGCAATGTGAAGGGGAACCCAAATGGTAAGAAGACACTACCTCCCGACCACGTGGTTGCCTAGTCAGGCTTCCACTCCCACCGTGCAGCGAAGATAATGAATGATCCACATACGACTAATCAAACATAAAAAATTCCTAGGCAAGGTACCCCTAATAGCCAAAACTACCTCAAAGGTAACACATGCTACTCAAGAAGATAAAATAATCCAAAGAGAAAGAAAACTCAATCCAATACTGACACCTCATAATCAAACATCAATCATAAACCAAGTATAAACCAAATACCAAAATCACAAGATAAAGTCAACAAAAGATAATCATCTCAAGTCAAAAGCCACATGTCAAAAGTACAACATCCATGAATCACCAATCATCATCAATGAAAGTAAATAACCATAATAAACACATCCGACAATAGATACACCACCAGAGATACACAAAAACTACAGAGGAGACTCAGGCTACATACTAGGGAGTGTCATCACATGGCTGCTTAAGTTACCCTGGACTGATCTCTTAAGAGACCCCAGACCCTCAAGCGTTGAGTTACCCTGGATTGGTTACTATGAACCCCGGACCATCAACATCACACATATGGAAACTAGAAAGCCCTCTCAAGAAGACGAGGCACTCATCTCATTCCCATCCTTACTCTATACAAGCACTAAAGGCATGGGTAGATCAAAAATCTCTAACTTATCTTTTTAGTGTGTTCCCCCCCCCCCATAAATTTTAATTACTAGATTATCACTTATTACATAACTTGCATTAGGTTACCCTGGTACTGACCACTTTGGGTCCCGGACCCCTATGCAAGCCACTCCCAAGTCATGTACCTAGACAACCTCTCCTAAGCACATAAAAAAACAGTTGTGTCCCATACCACAACACCCATAAAGATCAAACTCGGTTCCTTAACAGGCAACCTGATAACAAATTGGTTCTCCAAACCCAAGTACACATAAAAGCTCCACAAATAAAACTCATAAATATAATCTCCAATATGAATGTCAAAACACATCATGACATCCAATCACATCAATAGTATAAAATAAATCTCACAAAACCTCTGGTGTACACCCTAGACTGGTTGACATCTAAACAACGCCAAAATCTCAAGCATAGGAAGTACAAGTAAAACTATACAGATACTCAAAGTAAGTTTCATGTTTGGCTTAATCGAACTCACATAGTTAAGTTGAACATAAGGTTTCATTTTCAGTTAAACACATGTTCGAGGTAATAAGTTTTTGCAATCATTCCTTTTTAACTAACCCATTTCTATATTTAAATGATTGTTCAATTACCTTATAACTAAGCTAAGGATAATCATTTATTTATTTATGTTATAAAAACAATCCTTAATAATTTTAAATAAAACAAATTCGACTTTATTAAAATCATTAAACCCTCATTAATATCTTCCATTAAATCAATAATCTATTTTTACAATTTCAACAAATAATGTCCTTTATTAATTAACTTTAATTAAGCTAATATTAATTAAATTAATCAATAATTGTTCATTTAAATACTTATATTAAAATCTTCATTGATTATCAATTTATTAATATTTAACTAAAAACTATTAATAATTATGAAAACTACATTAAAATATATTAATATTTAAATTATTAAATATTAATAAAGATCATTTAATAAAACATTATTAAATCACATTTATTAAATACATTTTAAAACGCATTAAAATTTATACAAAAAAAAAAACAAAATATATAAATATATAAATTTTGGCGTGTTTAAAGGCTTGCCGGCCTGGTACCTGTGACAATAGGTACCCTGCTACGCGCAGCAGCAGTTGTACTGCTGCCTGCGGCAGCAGCGATACCAGCTGTCGCGGCAGACTCTACCGGCAGCAGGTACGGAGGGGGGCGTATGTCCCCACCCTATAAATTTTATATATTATTATTTTTTTTAAATTTTAAAAATTATAAAATTTCAAACAAACATTTTTTCAGTAATATATAAATATATTAAAATATTTTAAACAATCCAAATAAATTATAATAAATTAATATTATTTTTAAATATATTTCTTTTAAAAATAATAACAATTTATATATATAAAATAAAACCTCTTTCTTTCTTCTCATTATTTAATTTTTTTATTTTTAAATACTATCTGCAAATATAGTATGGTAGAGAAGACACAACAAATCATTCGAATTTCTAATTTTAAATCTTCTTTTCCTTCAAACCCTACATGATTTAATTAAAATCCTCAATGATTCTTCTATATGAATAATGAGAGACTAATTTTAACCAATCAGATCTTGAAAACAATCGAGATGATAAACAAAATTTCAATAACCCAACAATCACGAAGCAAACAGATATTTCCAATTAAAATTGCATTCACGAGATTTCAAAACCTACCTCGTACTGATGCTAAAACTCTAACAACTGGATGAAAATTTCTACTACAAGCAAAATCCCTCAAGCTACGAGCAATTCCTTCTTTTCCAAACCCTCTGAATTGCTCTCCAAACCTGTGTGTGTTCTCTGAAAACCTATGTCTAAAAAATCTCTCCCCTAAATAATGACCCCATCAAATTTGATAAGGAGTTCTCTTCCTACAATCGGGGCACTAATTGTGCGTTTACCCGAGAGGTCTCTTGATCCATCTTGTTAACTCTAAAATCAACCTTTATTTATCTTATCTTTCATATTTTCATGCACGTTAAATGGATTATTAAATCTCTTTATTTAATTTCCACTCAACTTCTATTTTAATCAATTTATAACTTATAAATATCATGCGCACTTAATGCAATTAAATATCTTTATTAATCTCACATGTTTAATCTTTTCAATTAATTTCTTTTATTTCCAACTCATGCATAAATCATGCGAACTATAATCTTTATGATAATTAAATATCTTTTCACTTTTAATTTCATTTTTAGAAACTTAATTGAAAAAATATTTATTAACTTAAATAACAATAATATTTAGCATTTATTTAAAAATGCACTCTAAATATATTATTATTAAATTAAATAAATATAATCACATTCTAAATTTAAACTTTAACTTTTATCTCCAATATTTAATTCTCTCTTATTTAATTAATTCATTCATGCACAATTAATTTCCTTTTTAAATTAAAATATTCTTTTATTATTCCTTCATGCACTTTAAGTGAATTGTTAAATTACTTTATTTAACTTTCCACTTTACTTTACTTTAATAAATTTATAACTTTAATCTCATGCGCACTATAATAAAATATCTTAATCAAGTTCACATATTTTATCTTTTAAATTAATCTCTTATATTTAAAACTCATTCATGCGAGCTTAAATCTTTTCCATAAATTAATATCTTTTTCCTTTTTAATATATTTTTGAACGTTTTAATTTGATAAATATTTATTAACTTAAATAACAATAATATTTAGCATTTATTTAAAAATGAACTCTAAATATATTATTATTAAATTAATAAATATTATTACGTTCTAAATTTAATCTTAAAACTTTTATCTTCCAATTCAATTCTTTATATTTAATTAATTTCTCAATTAATTAAATATAATTAAATATTCATAATATCATAATAATTCTCTATTAAATTAAATTATTAATTTAATCTATTAATTAGACTTAATTAATAGAAAATACATCAAAGACTCACAAAACAACATACGCATAAAATACTCACGGGTTTAAAAAGGGTAGACAGTCTGTTACGAGTCCTCCTTGCAAGACAAGTATTATAGGCTTATGGCTAGGATTGGACCTGATCATTATCTTCCCATTCTTTCCATTTGAGTATTTGTAATAGGGCACTCTCATCCTGGTAATTCAGGGAAGTCGATGCACGGTACTTGCATCCTGCATAAAAGACGAGCATGTACATGTATATAATATATCTAAACTAAACAGACAATGGCGGGGAGTGGTTCATCGTGTAGATCCCGACTAGCAGGTGACTACGACTCCCTCCCTTAACCACATCAAACACGTCAGACAGAAAGATAAAATAAACACGCGCACCATACACATGCAAGTATGGGGTAAGTATCATTAAATGCGTACATATAATAATGCATCTCTATCAATACAACATAATCATCATTAAAGACATCATGTTAACATTTTTATAAAAGAAACCACATTTACTAACTAGGATCATCAAAATATCATTAACAACACATGAATGAAATCAACTAAGCAACAATTATAACCGATATATTTGTAATTCAAGACATGAAATAATATCATAATATTGTAAATCCAGTATCTCTAAAACTAATCAATGCATAAAATCAGCCTAAGGAATTTGACAATGATAACAGAAATGCGAACTAGGGGCAGACACTACAATATTTATGTATAATAAGATAATAAAAAATTAATATTAATATTAATATTAATAATATTAACATTAATTTTGTATTATCTATTTATACATGTATTTTACCATGTAATATATATTTTGGAAACGCACTACATAATATTGAAATTTAAAAAAAAAAAATCAATAACCACATAATTGGGTCAGTTAGGGATATATCAAATGAAGTGGAATATGCTTAAAACATGTAAACTCATATATATGTGGTGCCTCAATTAATATGGGCAGGAGCTAGGTTGGTTAATAAACATAAAAGAATTGAATACTAGAAAGGGGATAGTGGCAGATTAAAAGTATAGAAGTACAAAATAAAATTTGTAAATACAGAAGACAAAGAATTCAAAGAAGAGAGGATCTTAATGTGTCTAAGAGGAATATAAAATTTGGGCAATTAGTAAAAGGAAGAAGAGAGGAACTAAATATGTCTAAGATGAATACAAAATTTGACCAATTAGTAAAAGGAAGAGTTGTGTATAATAAATGGAGGAAGGAAAGATCAAATTTTAAAACCCTACCATGTGAAGACATATATTTTGTACAATATCACTCATGCATGATTAACCCAAGGAAGAGGGGTGAAGAAAGAAACACACCAAGTTCTCACATTTAATGTCACTTGATAAGGAGCATAAGCCACCACATATGGCTTAATATATTGAGAAAATTGTTGACAAATATACAATCAACTAAGTTGTAAGGGGATTATAAATTAAGACTCCATCACAAAATAAGTGTTATAAGGTCCTGATAAAAATGTGAGGTGTGCTGGAATTTACAAGTGGGAAGATTTACTTCTGATAGGGGGGTGAATCAGAAGTAACAATGTTTAACCTTTAAAACTTTTTAGCTGAAATCATTCACATGTATCTAATTCATATATTAAACATAAAATTAAATACATGCATGAAAATGGATGACACAAGAATTTGGCAACCCAAAAACCCTCCAAAATGAGAAGGTAAAACTGGGGTGGGGATGACACCCACAAAGTATCACTGCAACAATATGTAACTGTTTAAGGTTATAAAGTTTGACCACTTCCAATGCTCTGCCCTATGAAAGGCCTATCCTATTAAAGACTTTACACCCTATTAAAAACAACCCGATTAAAGGATTTAGCACCTTGTTTAAAGGCTTATAACATGGTTGTTAGGCCAACCTATCATCATAGGATTTTCATTCCTAATACAATGGCTAGAGAGTATTAGAAAGTCTTGACCTGATGATTTGCAATCTTCAATTACTGATTCCATATCCTTATTCTGCTTTGTCTATTTTGATCCTTTGCTTGATCTAATTTGTCTCTCCTTGAAATTTTGATTGCTCTGTTCTGGTCAACTGAATTCTGCAATGCTACTCTTCCTTCTAAGTCTTTAAACACCCTTCTAAACTTTGATATAATTCACCCATATACTTCTCACATATGCACACACAATGGGCTTTCATCCTCCTTTTAAAGGCTTCGAATACTTAGGGTTAGTTATGAATCTATCATCAATATTCATTCATCTTTTCCTCTTCAATGCATTCACATTTTCCTATTGGTTGCATGTCTTCTCCATTTTTCTTATTGGTTGCATGTTGATTACATAGGTAATGAAAAAGATTTAATCTTATCTTCAAGATCCTTTGAGATTCATCCTATGTCAACTTAAAAAATGGTTTATATTTGAGTTCGTGAATGCACAAACTCATATATTGATTTTGTGTTACTCGGCACTTACTAGTTTCTAATGCTCATAACATGTAGGAATTCTATCTCACTCAGCTCCTATAGTAATTCTATCTTGCTCAGCATCTATACTTTGCTTGACACCTATAGTGACTTGGCATCACTTATCTCTCAGCACTTGAACTATGCTCATCACCTAAAGTTCACTCGGCACCTATTGAATTTTTGGCTCGGCACATACTATAGCTTGGCACCTGTATTATATTCAGCATGAACTTGAAAATTTTTGAAGTGTGTTGACACTCAATTGTCAAAACTAATCTAAGACCAACAATCTCCCCTTTTTCCATGAGTGGCAAAAATAATTAACTAAACATTATGGATCTCATCTCTATGAGTATAATACACTATTTGTTCGGCTTATGTACAAAACTCCAAAAACTTGTTCAAAATTTTGTAAAAGATTATATACCTCAAAAAAATTGTAACTCCCCTTGAGCTAATGTACATTCCTATAACCAAAATTTTCTTAAGCTGAATTTGTCTCATGTTGGTTCCATTCTCTACCTTATCATTCCTTTACCTATGTTTCTGTGTACCCTATTTCTGGTCTGTTTGTACTTCCCTTTTATTTATGCTCCCTTTTCACATTTTCTTGCAGTTTTTGCATCCTTTTGGCTTTATCTCCTTATTTCTTCTTCAAATTTTTGTTACATGAATATCTCCCCCATATTATCAAAAATGTATTATAATCTCCCCCTTTTTTGACACTTATGTCAAAAGGTCCTAAGAATGAATGGAATATTTAGCCAAAAAAGTTTTATTTATCTCCATTATCATCTTTGGAGAAGCATCCTAGTTGTCCAATGTTATTTCTAGTGCTTTGAGTTAGATGGTTGTCTCTGCTGCAAGATGTATAAGGCCATCTAAGGTAGAAAGATTAGGATCTTTATTCAAAACATTTTTGCATAGGCCACTTCCTTATGTAGTACTTCCAATTGTGGGGTAATAGTATATTGAATTTTTATTAATTTGGCCTTAACATTGGCCTCTTTTTCTATCAATAAAGCTAACTCCTTCTAAGTGTGAATTGTTAAGGAAAAATGCTTCTCACTTTGAGCTGGATCTTTATGTAGTTGTGTGCTAGATAACTTAAGATTCCTTTCCAAGCTCATTATTCTCTGGCTAGTTTCTTGTGTGAAATATGATGAGTCACACAATTTGGAGTACAATTAGAATATATTCTCCAGTACTTTTTTAGCTTTTTCAATCTTCTTGGCTAGTTTCACTTGTGATAGTGCTATCTCACTAGATATTTTCTCATTACCTTTCATTTGAAACTTATTTTCAGACCATTCTAATAATTTAACATTAGTATCAAGGTCTTCATTTTGTACCTAGTCCACTATGTTGGATAGTTTCTTCATGATGGGCTTTGTTTCATCAGGTACAGGCAAGCTAAATGCATCAAGGAATATGTCTTTGATCTCTATTAATGCTTGCCTCTATCTATACTCATTTCTGAGTATCTCTTGCTACTTCCTTTCTAGTGTCTCTTGCACTTCATTTATCTGCACTAGGTTCATTGTCTTGGAGTCATGACTTGGTATGACTATTTCCTCATCAAGTGCTGGGTTTCCATAGTGAGTTACCCTTGCTACCTTGGTGGAACTTGAGCCTGGTGCTGAGATTTGTAGTGGTACTACATTAGTGCTTGTCTTCTTGGTAGGAGTCCCTGAGGTAGGAAAATTTACCAGAGTTTGTATTGCCTCTTATTCTCTTTCCTTTGGAGTTTTCTCCTCTTTCTTCACTTCTTCTCTACTACCTTGATCAATGAAAATTATTTGAGGAGGTGTGCCTTGGCTTTGTGTTGTAGGAACATTTTTTCCTATCTACTCCTTTGTTGGCTCCTCGACAGTTGTTGTTGCTATTATTGTTGGATCAACCTTAGCATTTTTTTCAAGTATTGCTTGCTCTTTTGGTTGATCTTTTGTAGTAATGGGAGGTTGTGAAGGTGGTTCTTGTGTGTTCACCTTCTCCTTGGTAATTTCTACTATAGCTTTTTGCAACTCTTCCACACTCACCAAAATAGGATTTGTGCACAACTGTGATTGCAATGTTGTTTGGTGAAGGATCTTTTTGAGATCCTCTACAGTTAGTGGATTGATGTTCTGACCTAAGGTGTCAAGAACATCCTTGAAAATTATAGTTTCTATGGGTCTTATATGTGGAGGACTTTGTGGTGGTAGTTGGGTGTCTTGGACACTCTATTCTAGCTACTGCTCCTCAACTCTTGCCTATCCACCTTGTTGTGTCTTCTCCACTATTAACTCTTCTTTTTCTTTCTCTCCTTCCTCCTCTTTTGCATTTTCCTTTTCTTCTTCATCATTTCTTCCCTCAAAGTGATCTTCCTACCCTTCCTTTACCATTGTCAACCCATAAATCAATTTCCACATTTATGTGGACTTTTGCACAACATCTTTAATTTGATTTTGCAAAATTTTGAAGGCTCTGTATTTAGGTGCAAATTTTCTCCCATGTTTCTTATTAGCCTTTCTTATTTGACCTTTTGTAAGGTCTAGCATTACATGATCGAATGTTGACTCCCTTATTTCCTTCTCCATCTTTACGCAATAGTGCCATTTATTTTCTACAATGGAGCTTAGCTCCTTAGGCATAGAATTTTCCAATTCAAGTGGGGTAGTCTTGAACTTGGCCATCATAGTGTAGATAGACTCTTCCACTATGTTTTGTTCATCTTTTGAAAACTTATTAAAATCAATGGTCTTTATACTAGTCAAATCTGCATTGTCTCTAATATTATTACAAACATTTTCCAATTTAGACTTGGTAGAATGTCTTACCAATCTGAATTGATCATTGTCAGATTTTGTCTTTTATTCATCTGACTCTAGGGGTGCAATATAGTTTCTTCTTTTCTTTTGTTCTATAGGCCCTCCTTGCTCTATGGCTTTTTTCTTCCCCTATTCCTTTTCCGCTTGTATTGTTGCCCAGGTGTCAACCCTTGTAGTTGGCTTTGTTGGGATCGAATTTGTTGCGATCTTCTTCCCCCTGGGTTATGCAATTGGCTTTTTCTGTGCCTTTCTCTTCTTAGGCTCTAGTTTTGGTGCTCCTACTTGGCACCTTCTTCTTCTTCTGCATCCTCACCCATGCCTTGGGTCAAAGCAAGTGTTTCCTATCCTTATTCTTCTTCATCATCTTTAGTTTCTTCATCTTCTTCTTCTTCTTCTGTAGTGCCCTCACCAAACTTGGCCTTTAATTTCTTAACAAGTTTATCCTTCTTCTTTAGTTTGGAGGTAGTCTTCAACTCCATATCAACCTTTGATCTCACCACATCAAATGTACCAAAATAAGGTGCATTCTTGTCTACTTCCTCAGCTAGTAGTGTAGTTATAGTTGTTGATGCCTCATCTATATTTATTTCATAGCCTAGAGGTCTTAACCATCTAACTCTTGGTGTAGCAGCTTGTATGTAGGTTTAATCAATATCTATAAGAAAGCATACATCATTTACATACTTCTCAACCAATGAAACTGGTATTCTTAGCATCTACTTCATGGTCTTCTTGAAGTCTTCGAAATAGCTAGTCATTAGGGTCTCAAAATTAGCTCCCATTTGTTCTATATATTCATTAATTTGAGCTATTATAAACCTATTTGCTTTCCAAACAACTTTACCAAAAGATGGAAACTCATTCTATACATGGAAGAATATACAATCAAAATTGCACCAAACTTGTATTGGGCTCCCTTGGTTCTCCTTATTGCTACTCAATTTTCATTGATTTGTTGTAGTTGTGGTTTTGTAAGATCATATGTATGATCCTTCTTCACTAATTTATAACCCACATCCACAGCAATGCATGGTACACTATTAAGTTTGTTGGATTGGTAAAATTTGTGTAGAATAACTCCAACAGCGAAGTTAACAAGAGGGTCTTGAATGGTGCTTATTGTCATTCCTCTCTTGTTCCATTTAGCACCAATGTTCTTCTCAATTGCTTCCTTAGAATCACTACTAAGGGTCTTTGGCTGATCTAGGGTTGGATAACCTATCACTCTATGTACAATCATTTTTATAATTTGTATTGGACCATCTTCCAACTATAAGATTCCATCATGTATCATGCTAAGCACTATCTTGATGTGTTCAATTTTGAAAACTATGGGGAATTCTAGGGCATGCATCAAACCCTTGTTTCCAAGGATTTGGTATTCCTCTTTTAAAACTCCATTTTCACACAATCTCTCTTATGATTTTCTCATCTCTATATCTCTTATGGCTTCAATTTTATAGTTGTAACATCTCGTTACATCTTGAACCATAACTACCTTAAGGAGTGTGATAGATAGGGCTCCAGCCAGGTCATTTTTATATACCACTTCTGGGATTGGTGAAAAATCTAGTTGTTTCACTTCATTTGGTGCTAGATGAACCTCAAATGGTTCTTTATCCTATGTTTTCCTAGAGCTAGAAGCCATTTGTGCAATCTTGGGTTTGAACACAAGGAAAACGTGAAACTACATAACTCAGCACAAATATAAATACCTTGAATTTGTTGAAACTGTGCTGAAACATTGTTGAAATCTGCTTAAACATTGAATTCTCTAGTTTCAGATCATTCTACACTCTTCTTCATCTTTTCTCTATGTTTTTGATGAAGAAAAATGATTCAGAATATGATAATATACCCTATTTTCATTGCATTTAATGCTTAGTGCATTTATAGCTATCCACTCGGCTTCTTAAGGATTTCTGCATTACTCAGCTTCCATTAACTTTCCACCACTCGGCATCCATAGAAGTATTCTTCACTCAACTTCAACTAAAATTTCCCTTTGCTCGGCTTCCACTACCAACTTGGTTGTAACTAGTCATTCATCTTCTACTATCTTTGGCAATCAACTTGACATGTATTGAAATTTTACCCAGCATCTAAGGGCAACTCAGAAACACTTATGGAATCTTAAATTTGTAGCTATGCATCTTTATTCATGTTGATCTCTTCCTTTTAGTACTTGCTTGTTTAGGAACTAATGTATGATAAAGCTTTGTATATCAGTTCCATATGCCTTCTTTTGCTTAGTTTGATGAAGTGTGACCACTTGACCTTTTAGGTGAAGTGATCCCTTCATTTGATGTGATGCTTCCATCTTTCTTCTTCCATGTCTTATTCATTTCTCCTCTAATTTGTTCAACATGCACCTTTTCTTTTCCTTTGTTGGACTCTAAATTGGGTGCCTTTGACCTTATTGAGCAATTTCTATTAATATGACCAGTCTTCAAACAACTGAAACATATAGTTTGACTTAACCATCTACTGTAGTTCCCTTTGAAATGTGTTCTTATGAAATTTTTTAGGGATGTGACCATATTCTTAACAGTAATGACAGTAATACCTAGTGTTGTAGTCCAAATTGTACTGATGTCCATGGTTATTTCCTTTTTCTGGCTAATTGGGTGTCCACATAAGCTTTGATCTGCACTCAAAAGCTCTATGTCCATACTTCTTGTAATTGTAGCAGTAACCATCAAATCTTGGTGTTTTGATAGTCTTAGTCCTGCAGTTATGTGCTTGATGTCCCTTTTTTTTTGCACTTATGACAGTGCCTCACATTCTTAGGTTTGTCATGTTGATGGGCATTCTTGTTCCTTAATACATTAGAGGTATGTCCCGTTTTACAATAAAAATGACAAGTAGGTTTAGTGTTCTTACCTTTGTTACTTCTTTCTACTATAGTATTAGATGACTCTACTTGTTTAGTGCTGGTTTATCCTAGTCCTGAAGTATCATTGCTAGCCCTTGGTTATTTCAATAGCTGCTTAGAGTAGTTGATGACCTCATTTGGTTTGTTGAAGCTCTCTACAAACTCCTTCTCTCTTTTTAGGTCATTTTGCAATTATTCATTTTGCATCTTCATTGTAGAGATCTTAATGTCCTTGACATTTAGTTCATAATGTGTATTCATCATCTGGCTTAGGGTGTCTAGCTGCATGTTTGAAATTCTTGCAAGCTCAATTGTCTTTTCTTCCAATCTATTGGCAAGGTTTCTCTTATTTTCTTCAATCATAGCATTATCTTCAACGGCTCTTTTCTTCTATTCAGTCACTTCTCAAAGCATCATGGCTTGTGATTCTTGTTCAAGCTTGAGTATTCTAATTTCTTCTACTTGAGCTCTATTCTTCTCCATCAAGTCTACTATTGTTGCGTCAAACTCTTTGGAATCTCCATTTGAAAATAATTTTGAGGTGTCAATCACCATGTATTGTGTATCATTCTCGGCTATGGAAATGTCTCTCCTTCTCTTTAAGGATTTTCTCAGTTCTTCTCTTACTTCTTACAAAGTGTGTAGAGAAAGTTGTAAATCAATTGCATGATTCTCTATGATCTTCCCAAGTTTGTAGACTTCCATTTCCGGATCTTTTCTCCAAGTTGTAAGGCTTCTCCTTGTGAGAACTTGGCTCTGATACCAATTGTTAGAATTTACAAGTGGGAAGATTTACTTTTGAGATGGCAGGTGAATTAGAAGTAACAATATTTAACCTTTAAAACCTTTTAGCTAAAATCATTCACATGTATCTAATTCATCTAATAAACATAAAAGTAAAGACATGCATGAAAATGGATGACACAAGAATTTGGTAACCTAGAAACCTTCCAAAATGAGAAGGTTTTACTGGGTTGGGGATGACATCCACAAAGTATCACTACAAAAATATGTAACTATTTAAGGTTAAAAAGTTTGGCCACTTCCAATGGTCTGCCCCATGAAAGGCCTATCCTATTAAAGACTCTACACCCTGTTAAAAGTGACCTAGTTAAAGGATTTACAAACACTCACTTGGAATGTTACCCTATTAAAGGATTTAGCACCTTGTTTAAAGGCTTGCAACATGGCTATTACGCCAACCTATCATCATAGGATTTTCATTCCTAATACAATGGCTAGTCTTGACCTGATGACTTGCAATCTTCAATTGTTGATTCTAGATCCTTGTTCTTCTTTGTGTGTTCTGATCCTTTGCTTGATCGAATTTGTATCTCCTTGAAATTTTGATTGCTTTGTTCTAATCAACTGATTTATGCAATTATGCTCTTCCTTCTAAGTCTTTAAACACCCTTATGAACTTCACTACAATTCACCCATACACTTCTTACACGTGCAGACACAATGGGGTTTCATCCTCCTTTTAAGGGCTTCAAAGACTTAGGGTTAGGTATGAATCTATGATCAATATTCATTGTTTTTTTTCCACTCAATTCATTCACTTTTTCTTATTGGTTGCATGTTGATTACATATAGGTAATGCAAAAGGTTCAATCTTATCTTCAAGATCCTTCGAGATTCATCCTATGTCAACTTCAAAATTAGTTTACATCTGATTTTGTGAAGGCACAAACTCATATTTTGATTCTGTGTTACTTGGCACATACTACTTTCTGATGCTTGGTACTTATAGGAATTCAAGCTCACTCAACATCTATAATTTTCTCGACACCTATAGTGACTCGGTATCACTTATCACTCAGCACCTTAAGTTCACTTAGTACCTATTGGATTTTGTTAGAATCTGAAAAGATTAATAACCCAAAAAACTAGTGCAAAGAGTAAATATCTAAACTATGAATGCAAATGATACAAAATCAAAATAGCATCATAGAGTTAGTCTCCAAGAGAGTAATGCAAATGCTGGAAGCAAAATAGCATTAAGAGGATGCAAAAATAAGAGATACAAATACAAGCCAGGTAGCATGCTTATATAGGCAAGGAAGAGAGAGGAGGTGGCAACACCAACCAATGAGGAGCAACCATCTATCAGACTAAAGATAGCAAAGTATCTTCCCAAGATAGCTAATGGATGCTCACATGTAGGAAGGTGACACCTCACAACCATTCACCTAATAAGACATGCTTTATTAACCTAAGTGAGATTATTAAAAGTGTAGGAAAAACCTAGCAAAATAGAAAAAATAAAAAACTACACTAACACCCCCCCATAAGCGAAGCTTAGGTGGATGTAGAAATGGGTCCCGACAACGAGGCCATGTTAGGTACCCAAGTACAATGCAAGAAGATGCAACCTCTGAAAGTGGGAAAAGAGAGAAAACCACAAGGGAAAAACCCTCCGCCAAAAAGAGGTAAGAACCTAGTGAAGAACTGAAGAAGTCTCCCACTAGGGAAATTGTCCCCTAAAACAGGAACAAGGAGTGATCATGAAGAAGCAGCATCACTGAAGCATGAAGAACCGCAAAACTCTGTCAAAATGTTGATCTGTAGAACCCCCATGGAAATAGAAGGCACGAACCATCAACCAAAGGAACCTCCATGGAAATAGAAGGCTCGAACCATCAACCAAAGGAACCTCCATGGAAATAGAAGGCACGAACCATCAACCAAAGGAACCTCCATGGAAATAGAAGGCACAAACCATCAACCAAAGAAGCATAGAACAACAATATATCCTCCCCTTAAGGTAGGTGAGGTGACAGGCAGCTGAAAAGATGGGCCAAAAATCTCCTACAACACAGGAGCCAAACACATCGAGACTGAGGTACAAACACAAATAAAGGCATGTGTCGTCGACACTACATGAGGAATTAGAGAAAGAGGGCCTATAAGCGGCAAACAACTATCCCCCCCATGGCACTTTATATAATAGTGCGAGTACAATGAATCACAATGATGAAAAGGATCCTGAATCGCAAGAGTGGCACTTTATCTCAGTGCGTTGCATAAAGATGCTTACAGTGAATATCAACAATGATAAAAAAAACATAAGGCTGAAACAATAGAAGGTAAAGCCCAAAACGAAGCAACTGAAGCAACAAAATCGATCTCCGGACCTGAAATAAACAGAATATCCACCAGAATGCTAAAATGCAAAAGACTGAATAGGATGTGTCTGAAATAGAATCTGGAACTACAACCAACATCACTAGAAAGAGCACAGAAAGAGCTTTCCAGCGATATAAAGAAGTCCAAAAACAAAGATCGGAAGCTCAAGATACGCCTCTCAAAGTGCAAAATAGAACATCCAACTTTGATTGCCATAATAGGCAACCAAACTATATCAAAACTCAAAAAAACTTATACCAGTATCTCTGTCTCAGAACCAGCTTTTTGACGCTTCTTTCGGATCGGAAAAATACCTCCATATGCAAAAGTTATGGCCAAAATACCACAAGTAGGTCTTGATTTCAATGCATTACAAACCCTCATGAAGAGCATATGTTAAAAGTGAAACTTGGGCACAATAATCAAGGAAATGAATAGCACCACTGCGATCTACTCGAAAAATCATGCACTTTCAAAAAAAGAATCGCCTCGATATGAGGTCGTATGAGAAAGTTATGATCCTCCGAAGTTTCCAAAACAAGAACTGTGCACAGTCACGGCTGAGAATCAGCAATTTCTGAAGAATTCATGCATGAAAATCAAAAAATAACTCCAATAGTGGATAGAGCACAAAAAAATAGCCAAGTTTATAACAAGAATCATCAAAATCGGAGTCCGTATGAGCAAGAACGAGACATTTCAAAACTGCATTCAAATCTGCGGCTGCCAACGGAGAGAGGTATGGCTGTAGCTTTGCATGCTCGATTCTGAAAAATATACAGCTTGCATGCAAAATCTAAAAGATACCCAGATGGTTTTTCGGGGCTGCGAACAAAACCCAGAAAGCGTTTTTCTTGCTGATGAATAGAAGATGTTGCTGTAGTGTAAATCAGACGCTTTTAACAGTAAAAAACGGCTCCAAAAATCAGAAAACGACCCCAGCAACCAAAATATGACATGCAAATGCTGGATCAGCTTCTTAAGTCCATCAATGGCATGCTGGAACCTGCAAAACTGATTGAAAACTCCAAATATGCAAGTTGGTTGTCAAATTTGAGATTGAAACCCCAGAGAAAAACTGTTTTTGTCAAAACTTTTCTGATTCTCAGGATCATCCAAAGATGCAAGAGAAGAGCATACTTCGTTTTTCAAAAAACTACAATAAAGTTTATTTCCCCCCCCCGAATCTCTCAAATAAGGAAACTAAAATCTACTCTTGCACATAGAAAAGCTCTGATACCATGTTAGAATCTGAAAAGATTAATAACCCAGAAAACTAGTGCAAAGAGTAAATATCTAAACTATGAATGCAAATGATACAAAATCAAAATAGCATCATAGAGTTAGTCTCCAAGAGAGTAATGCAAATGCTGGAACCAAAATAGCATTAAGAGGATGCAAAAATAAGAGATACAAATACAAGCCAGGTAGCATGCTTATATAGGCAAGGAAGAGAGAGGAGGTGGCAACACCAACCAATGAGGAGCAACCATCTATCGGACTAAAGATAGCAAAGTATCTTCCCAAGATAGCTAATGGATGCTCACATGTAGGAAGGTGACACCTCACAACCATTCACCTAATAAGACATGCTTTATTAACCTAAGTGAGATTATTAAAAGTGTAGGAAAAACCTAGCAAAATAGAAAAAATAAAAAACTACACTAACAGATTTTTGGCTGAGTACATACTATAGCTTGGCATTTTTATTGTACTCAGCATCAACTTGAGAATTTTTTAAGTGTGTTGACACTCAATTGTTGAAACCAATCTAAGAGCAACAAGGGAAAAAAATTAGTTAGCCAACTTTATAAGTTGAATAAGGGTATTTTGACCAAGCCACATAAATCATCAATCAATGAAGAGAAGGAAATATAAATAGTGAAATAAAGAGGAATTTTTTTTGAAATGATAGATGATAACATGATAATGAGAGAGGAGATAAATAGCACAAAAAATCAAGTATAGGGAGCATTGATTCAGGTTCCCATCATTATAAACAAAGAGTTAAGAGGAATCTATAATTATTTAAGTTTAGATTATTATAATATATTGTGGGGAAAGAAACAATACATATATAAGGAAATTAAACACAAGGGGGGTGAGGGAATTTATTAGTCAGGATGTTATTTTCAAGGACTATATTATACTAGAAGATTAAAACAAATAATTGAAGATTTAAAATAGAATAGCCAGGAGTAATGTTCAAGTAAGAATAAAAAATAAACATTGAATAATTCTTTTGGGTAATAGAAGAGAAAGTTTATAAGTTCCCTTTATAGTGAAATCCAAACTCGGTTTAGGAGTTAGAGATGAAGGAAAAGAATATCTTAAGTGGGGACATTATAATGCATATAAACATCCTTATATTTGGTAAATAGTTCTTATCCCAACATAATTACAATGGTAAATCTATTTGAGAATACTATTGTTTATTCATAGGATGTTTATAACCATCCCCGATTCTATATTCACCATTCTTTCCTTTCACTCAAATAGTCCCATCCTCCATTTAACTAGAATTAATTTACCTATGATGTGCCCTTCTTATTATAGACATAAACCCTTGATTTTTTCTTAAATTTAATACCAGACTTGTCAACGAACTATTGATATACATGTATAACTTTAGCATACTCCTTAATCAAAAGAATTAGGACCTAATACAAAATGTAGGAAGCCATAGTTTTCTCATTATCCATAATATTTGTTATTAAAATAGGAAATAAAATAATAGGGTAGATAAATTCAATTAATCTAGCCAAAATTACTCAATATGAAAAATTCATATTTGAATATACTACAAAATTTATCATATAAGGTAGCATAATGCATATTCATATTTGTAAAAAAAACATAATGTTTTAGTGGGTGAGGTTTTATAAAAGCCACCATTTGTGTTCTTTCTTATTATATCACTTTCTCTTGACAAGAATAATGACCCAAGCACTTAAGAGGCACATTTTTTCTTATCCCTATAGAGTTTGTACCATCACCTAAAATGTTGGAATTCTTGTCCATAAGTTCTTCATTCACTTCTAGTGCTATGTTGTTGATATCAATAATCACATAGTTTGAACCATGAATGAAAGTGTTAGTAATCAAAGTATAAATTCTATTTTTTACTCAATATACCATGTTAATATAAATGAAATAATCTGACTACAAATTAGTTCCATATTCTTCTATTTATCAAAAAAATGGGCCTGAAATAGTTTCTATCATTTTCGATTCAAAAAATCTCCCAAATGCACTACCAAATAGAGTACAAACCCAAGCTTCTCTAGGAAGAAAACATAATACCAAGAACAACAATGAGAATTTTTAACTTTTCCTTCATAATTATATTTTTCTAAGGTCATCATTTGTCATGTCATACAACATCATTTTAAAAAATAACTCACATATAGTACCATCTATAATAATTGTATAGTAACATTTGAACAACCACCATGATCCTATCACTAATATGGCATTCCCTGTTACATTGCAAACTAACATGAATGTTTGATAACCAAATCATAACATATTTTTCTTCACATTACATATTATAAATAATTCATTAATCAAAGTCCCTAAATATTTCAAGTAAATAATTTTCAATGGGCCTAATCATCCAATGAGGGAATATCACCTTTCAAATAATTGATGATATTTAGATAGTCACTTTCAGTCTAAAATGTTTTTCAATTGTTTTTCTCTAGCTAATATTATCTTAGCATAGGTAGAATTTTTTTTTGAAAGAGTAGTTTTTATGAGCACCCATAGGGAGGGCCATCATAGAGATATACCTGTCATTATTATATAATTATGTAGAATAGATGGTGATCAATATAATCCTAATTCAACTAATTTTTTTACTTATAATTTTGTATATAATGGTTCACATCAAATGGGATCAAGATTAAAAAAAATTCAACCTATAAAATTTCCTAGCATATTGTTGACTCATTGATTAACAATGCTACATGCAGAAGACATATACCTATTTAACATAATAAAGAGAAGATCTATGAGTAGAATAAGAAACAACTTCCCATTACACGTTTTTATACATATAAAGAACACCCAAAAAATAATCGTGTCTTAGTTATATATGGAGAGATATAACTATATAGTTCAAATTATAAATAAAATATATAACACTTTTTATCATGTTAAAATTCATAGCATCTGGAATAGATAATATCATATTCATTAGATGTTTGGTTCTTTGTTTTCTCTCTCGCAACATAGTTAAGGTGTTAAGATCTTATCATATATTTACTAAGAGCATTATAATATAGTCATACTCACACTAAAGTGGATCCTAACTATATTAAAATATAAAAAATACCATTATATATTTACATGCTCATCTATCCTTAACTATACTTCTTCAAGTTCAATGCTTTCTCAACATTTTTTTACTGTTTTTTTCAATTCCTAGGCCTAATATTGAAAATCAAGATAATCATGAGGTATCTAAAGGGTACTAAATGTTGGAATTACAAAAGGAAAGATAAACTTCTAAGAGAGGGGGGGTATGGGGTGAATCAGTAATTCAAACTTTTAACCCATAAAATATTCACCACACATCAATCTCACATATTCAACAAGTAAATTGAAATATCATCTAAAGCATGTAAATAAATAAGCATTCACATACATACATACATACATACATACATACATACATACATACATACATATATATATATATATATGCCAATAGATATGATTACCAAAAACCCTCCAATGAAAAGGTAAAATTGGGATGGGGATGACACCCACAAATCTTCACTACTACAGCAATAAATTCTATCCAATGAAGGTTACAATGTTTGATCATGAAATATGATCAACCTTGTGAAAGGTCTACTCTATTAAAAGCTTACAAAGATTGTTAGGTTTTACCCTGTTAAAGGATTTCAACACCTTGTTAAAAGTGTGCCCAATTAAAGGACTTTAAGTGACAATAAAGTAAGCACCTTGTTAGAGGATTTCAATACAACCTGTTAGAATGTCTCAGCATTGATCCTATGGCTAGCACTTTGTTTCTTGATAATAGATGACCTCTAAACTAATGTATTCTTGATCCTTCTTGATCATATGTCTCTTTGTTGTTCACTATTTCCTTCTTCTATTCTCCTTTAACTAATTGTGCAATGCAATTTTGGATCATAATACCTTGGTCACCATGAATGTCCTTGTTTGCACATGAAAAACTCTCCTTGATCATTCATTAATTCCCTTTCATGCTCATAGAAAGTTTAGGGTTTTTCCTCCTTAAGAAGACCTCGATAATTTAGGGTTAGGTATGAATCAACAGCTATGATTCATCCATTTTTTGACTTAAACATTCCCTTTACCTAATTGGATGCATGTAATTCATAGGGGTTCCAACTTAAGATTCATCCTTATCACCAAAATATCATAATTCAATCTGTAAGTTGTCTAAAACATGGTTTATATAGTATTTTGTGCCAATACAAACAACTATGACAAAACTCTATTACTTGGCATCTGAAGTCTCTAATGCTCTGCATATACTAATTTCAATATTGTGACTTGGTATCTGAATGACTCAACATGCACTACTTTCTTGGCTCTTGAATCACTCAGTATATACTATCTATGTAGCACTTGAATAACTTAGCACATGAGTGACTTAGCGTGTGAGTGACTTGGCACTCACTGTTGACTCGACACGCTCTAACTTATACATGTTGTTCTCAACATATACTTCTTGTTTGGCATGAACTAAGTAAATGACATACGTGTATAGACACTCACTTTTCGAAACCAATTTGATATAAACACTAAAGACTATAGATTATGGTACAAAAAAGGAGGCAATTTGGATTTGAAAGCATTCATAGATGTTGATTGGGCAAGAAGTTTTGATGATAGGAAGAGCACCAGAGATGGACCATTATTTCTTGGTAAAAGACTACTGTCTTGATAAGTAAGAAGGTGAAATTCATTTCTTAGTCTAAATTAGAGGTAGAATATGTGGTAGCAATAGTTAATTGCTCTAGTTTTGTTTGTTTCAAGCAACTATTGGTAGGTATGAAGGTAGAGTTCAAGGATCTACTAGTTATCTTCTGCGATAACACCTATGCAATTAATATATCAAAAAATCCTGTGATTCATACCAAGACCAAGCACATTGCTATAAAATATCATTTTTAGAGAGAATTGGTGCAAGATAAAGATGTAATATTGGAATATGTGAATACTAAAGAGAAAATTGTAGACATATTCACTAAGCCATTAACTAAGGAAGCATTCTTTTATCTAAGAGGTAAGCTAGGGGTTATTCCCCTATCTAAAGCTCACTAAATGAAATTTAGTTATGCATCAACTAGAGCATGTTGAAGATCAGTCAATTGATGCATAATTGATATGACAGATTGCATGTGAGTCAGTACATAAGGTACATTGATATTCATAGAATATTATTTTTGGAATAAGATGTCAAAGAGGGAGAAGTTTTTGTTTTTCATATCATAGATATGTTTCTTGAAGATATCAAAGAGAGAGAGTTCATCAGAAGAAGAACTCAGCTTGATATCAAAAAGGCAAAGTTTTCTATTAGAAAAAAATATTGAAGACAGAGTTTGCTAACAAAGGGAGAAACTGAAGGTGGAGGGAGTTTGCACTAATAGAGGGAGTTCTCATAGATGAGAATCTGAATGAAACTAAGGATGTTTTCCTTACTACTTTTTTTCTCTGCAATTTCATTCTATTATGACATGTTGTGTTGCCATGAATGTCAAAGAGGGAGATTGTTGAATATAATTGGTTAATTATGTATTATCTTTGATGTTACACAAAATGTCATATCTTTACTAATTAGTGTATGCCAAGTTCACTTAGGTGATGAAGATAGTTTCCTTTGTCAGTTGATCATTCTTGAGCTTTATAAGTTTAATAGTCAGCAGCTATTGAGTTTACTTGGGTGCCAAAAATAAATTTGTAAAAGTTGAGTGTTAACCAAGGTCACTCAGTTAATGAAGAAAAGTTGGATGGAACCAGTGGTAACTAAGTAACTATGAAAGAAATCTTGTGAAGATGCACTGTTAATTGAGTTCACTTGGTTAATAGATGAAAATCATTTCTAAGTTAGTGTTTATCGAGCAGGGTCAGCTAACAAAGCATTTTCTTGTCTTGGCATATTAAGCTTAATAGATTTGCTTTTGGTTATAGTCGACTGAGGAGATAAATATTAATTATTCTAAGATATATTAAAGCCAACTTGACAATGCATAAGGTACAAGTATAAGGTCAAGTTGAGGATTGAAAATGTGCAAGTGAATGGAGGAATAGAAGATGCTTAGAGGAAGTGAATTAGAAGGATAAGCATAATATCCTTGTGGAGCTACCAAGATACATTTGATCAAGAAGGATCAAGTATACAAGCCAGAATTAAGATCTATAATCAGCAATTCAGTTGCATCAGAAATTAGGTTATGTCATTGTTACTCTCTAACCATTGTAGCGGTGATCTAAATATCTTAACAATGTTGGCTTAACAATTATTTGTAAATCCTTTAACAAGGTGCCATTTCTATTGAAGCGTCTAAAGACCTCTAACAAGGTCACTCCTAATAGAGTGATTAAATTCTCTAACAAGGTCACACCTAACAGTGTGGTTTATTACCTTTGATAGGGTTGTCTCCTAACAGGGTTTAATTTAGAAAAGTGAAAATCAATAACTAGTTGCAATTGGTAGTTTTCCTGAAGTTGTGTTTCCACATTAAATCTTGGTGTCACTTGTGATCATGTTATTTCTTTTAAGTGTATGCAACTATGTTAAGTAAAGTTATATCATAGATAATATCTTAAGATTTGCATTTGCCGAGTTATAGCATTTACTAGTGTAAACTGAGTGCTTGTGTGTTTACCGAGCATCAGTATTTTGAATGATGCTTATGTCATGAGCTGGCAACTAAGGGATTTGAGATTACTTTTGTAGTAACTGAATCACCCCACCCTTTTCATTTACTCCTCTTATATTTTCAATAGTTCAATGCTTACTTTGTTTTTATTTTATTTTTTCATTCCTACGCCTAATATTGATAACATGTCATCTTTTTAGTCTCTTCAACATCTCTTCCACTCCTTTAGGACTAGACCATGGTCCATAGTACCATATTCTTAGTGGTTTATGGTGCTTGGTGTCATACTCATCGTACCATACTTAAACATTGAGACTAGATACTACAATATAGCCAAAAAAGAGATTACTTTTAAATATGTTAATGGACTTATTATAGTGAGTCAAAAAACACTAGATATGTCAATTCTATTTAGGCATTTTTCAAACATTACATTGAGGTTTAATATAAAAGGACATATCCTCATAAACTAAACCTCCCTATGACAACAAGGAAATAAATTCAATAATTGAAGAAGTTTAGCATTAAAGATGTTATTTGTGGTTCAATTCACATGATTGCTTCATAAGTGAAGATACACTTAATTTTGTATCCAACATGATGTACCTATAATGAAAATTTTAAGATATGGAGGATTCATTGCATAAGGTATATCATTGTAATTCAACATTATTTAATTCAAATTTAGTATTATTTTACAGATTAAATTATCATATAGGGAATTTTTTCCTCTTAGGGATTAATTGAGGCAAACCCATATTCTATTGGAATGTCATTTATCACCGCTTTTGCACTAATATTTTGGTTCGAAATATGTAAATATTTTCATTTTTTGTCACATTTGGATGATGTCATCTAGTAAATTTAGGTTTCCATTTTGAACCTTAGTAATTTCTTTTAAAATCTACAAAGAGTAGTGTTTTTTAATAAGTGTGCAATTTGAGCATTCAAAATATTTTGCAAATAAATGAGTGACCCAAATAAATTATTTATTCTTTGATTTTTTTACACAATTTTATCTATTGTGGTATAGAAATAGTAGAAATTAAATATGTATTATTATTTCATTAGTACTTCTTTTATACTAAAGTATTATTCTAAATTTCATCTAGTCACTTAAGGATAATTCTTTTCCTTCTTCTTTGCATGTGTCCTTTAACATTAATTTACATATATTAATTAGAATTTTAAAGGTTATTTTGTATTTGGAAAAAGAAAATCTAATTGTAAAAAAGGGTATTTGTTGAATTCTAGTGTTTAATTATTAATTGAAGTGTTGATTATCATTTTCCATTATCTATAGAATCGACACATGTATTGCTTATAAATTTGGAGCTTTGGAGAATTATATATTTTCATTCTTCATACATATATAAAAGTGTTGATTGTCATATTTCATATAAGATTTTGTGGAACTTTATAATTATTTTTTCCCATCATTTAATAATTAGTCCATCTTATTTGAATAATTAATCTTATATAGTCAGTCATCCCATGATTGATTATTATATTATTGAGAATTATCATTACATTTCTGTAAACAAGCTAATCTATTATATGGCTAATGGCAATATTTCAATTCATATAAAAGAGAATAACTTATCTAATATGAAGAAGAACTAATCAGAATCGAAAATTGCTAATAATAGATTATGAGAGCTGGTTAGCAATGTTTTCGTCGAGTTTAATAGCTTCAAATATCATAAGATAAGGTAAGAGAATGGAAATTCATAGAAACATGAAAAATGAAGGTATCTAGTATTGGATTCAAGTCATTTTAATACATACAATGTGAGTAATTGCAGAGTTTATTTATCTATACTTAATTCTAGCATAATCGATTGTCTACTAGTGGCAACCGATGAGCATATCGGATGTTGAAACTTATGGTGTACCAATTGGATGATGAATTCAATTGGCAAGCTTTGTAGCTGAGGCCATGGCGTGTGGTGGGCAGCAAGGCTCCTTTGGAGGATCACGCCGTCTACAGTCCCCGCAGCTTCTCAGCACACGTCCTTCACTTGTGACTTCAACGTACTCTACTGGTGAGACTTGTTTGAAGGATGTATTCATAGCGGGTGGTGACACTGTATTGAGAGCGTGTGGGTGTGGTGGGCAGCAGGGCTTCTTTGGAGGATCACGCCGTCTACAGTCCCCGCAACTTCTCAACATACGCTCCCCTTCTTCACTCAGCGTGCTCAACCGTGTACCCAACACATCCTGACTGCACATTGACATAGTTATAACTACTACTGCCACGACCATCACCATCACCCTTGACCTCCCCATTCCTAAGCTTGGATTGTGATTGTGATGCTCAGCTTAGAACAAGGTATGAAGATGGAGATGAAGTGAAAGATAGCTATGTTTGGTTATTTATAGTGACATCTATTCTGAATAGTTCAACCATCCCTAGTGCGGTTACAATTTGGAGCGAGAGGCGTTCAAACTCCTAGTGGCAGTGGCGGTGGCAGTGGCAGAGCGTGTGGAGGAATCCGCATATGACTGACTCACTGTTACTACCTTCCCTGTTCAAAGACGAAACTAGACATTTTTTTGACACGCCATAGCATCTATAGCAATGGACTGTGAGAGGATAAAGAGAGTAATCCGCTGAATCCTACACCTTCACCTTTCGAGAATTAACTCAGTTGACTGCTCAATGAATGCAGATGTGATTTTTCGCCCTGGTTTTAGTGACCTATTTCAGAGACGAAACTAAGCATTAATGACATTATGCCACATCATGTACTGTTCTCCACCGTCTCATCTAGGAGATCACAAAGAGAGTGTGATTTAGTCATCCCACACCTTTTGAGAATTAACTCACTTGAATGTGATTTTTCGCCTTATTTGACTCCTCTATCATGTTTCGGATTTTTAGTTATCCTTGTGCTCATTCAACATTCCGGATGTGACTAAGTTCTTCATGTACGAGACTCCATCGTGTCTGTGACTCATCTATCAGCTGGTCGAGAGAAATGACGCATGTTTGGTTACATTGAATTGCATCATTAATGTATGATAGGAACTAGAACAATAGGATGGCTCTCCATCATGTGTTTCTATATAGTGCAATAGTTTATAGTAGTTCATTTTGCTAAGGAAATAATCAAAACGCCCTCCTTCATTTGAAAACGTTAATATAGAAGGGTCATCTAAATCAAAATCTGGTTTAGTTTTTTTATATGGTTGAGGAGATTTTCACTCTTTACATTGATATTAGTAAGAATTGTCTGCTTAGAACCGAATGCTCGCTCCATTATGCTTGGAAGAAATGATGAACCAGCTGTAAGACAAGTAAGTTTATTGGGAGTGTTAACAAATTTCCTATAGGTATTAAAGTATAGTGGAAATATAGAGTTTAGACTAGAAAATCATTATAAAAAATAAAAGCAATATGTTATTTAAACAAAATGTACTAAATCAAAAGTCAGTGATAAAAGTTTTCCTGAAACTTATTTTATGTTTTACTTATTTTCCTCTTCATAGAATTTATAATAAAATATATTTTTCAAATTTATTATGTTGATGAATATTTTTATTATATTCAAAAAATAACTATAATAATTTTTAAAATGTTTTATGTCTGCACTCAAAAATATATCCTTGATTCTAATTGAGTATATCTCTTGTGTCTTGCCAGGACACATAAAATGGAGCTTTCTATAAGATATATTCATAAAGTTATGCTAGCAACATTTGTCCCTTTTAGAAATGCAGGTTTTTACATAAGGAAGCCTCTTCATTTTCTTTCTTCTTTTCTTCACCATATTAAATTGCCACCATGACCAACACCTTGAATCCTTGCACTATTTTCTAGTGCCTCTAGTCCACACATATTTTTTTAATCTTAACTTCATCATTTGGTTAGAAAATAAAGTCCATGACCAAGATAACTGAGGGGTGGGTGAATTAGTTATCTAATCAATATAACTTTTATCAACCTTATCAAACCTTAAACATATGAGAAATATAATTAGAAACTATAAGAAGATACACATACACAATAACACTAGATATATTAAATAGGGAAACCCTTGATTAGAGGAAAACCTCATTGGGGATGGTACCCAAATAATCATGTACTAATATAAAAGTTCCTTCTAAAAGGATGGACTCTATTAGGAGCCAATCAATTACATTCAATACATATTAGTCCCTGTTAGGAAACTTTGAATCCTTGATAGGAGTTGTATAAACCCTACTAAGGATTGTACGAACCCTACGAGGAGTTGCAGAAGGTAGATATACCCACTATCCAAATAGCTTCAAAGGCAAGACCACCAAACTCACTATTCAACTGACGTCTATATTATTCCTTTCAGAATAATAGAAATGAAAATGTTCCTTCCAAACTCTTTTTCTCTCCTCTTACCATGCCAATATCATACCAATTACTTCTAAGGTCTCAAAATCATATCTTCAAATTTGCATCAAATTGATCCCTTTGATCGCTTATTCACATTTACAAACTTTGTATACCACATACACAAATACACAACTACATCTTACATCACAAGGAAAATAGCATTCCTTTATACAATATCCTCAAAATAATTTTTTGAGCTATCCTTGTGGATTTCCCAATTAAATATAATAGGACCTCATTACTTATATTACAATTTATTACATCTTTTTGCAATTACAAAATACTCTCGGCTCATAGTTATTGCAATTTCATACATGTCCAACCTCAGACCTCATGCACTTTCCAATGTCATCATCAAGTTGTCTATTATGACTATCTAATTTTGATCATCATTATTCTAACCCTATTAAGAGATACAATCCAAACATTAGAAACTACTTCTCAAGTACTCTGTCTACACACTATCCTCTCTAAATTGCCAATAACTTTTACATGTATTCAACTTTCATCACACACACTTGTCCATGTCATCAGGACATATAGTACAGCATATCCTCAAGAGTGCTTGACATCATCATCAATACATAGTTCATAGAACCTCATTCTCTATCTACTACTCTACTAGTCTTTACAGAAATATTACTGTAGAAGTTGATGAAAGATCAACCCCACAGCTCCCAAGAAACACCTGCATGCAAACACCTATTACAGAAGAGAGAGAGACAAAAAACTATGGAGGCAAGAATTGCTAGATCCATAGATGAGACATTCTTGATGAGCAAAAAGTAGATTGCTATTATCAAAAGTGAATTCTCAAGTTAAGTTTACAATAAGAGATCATCCTTATAAAGGAGATCAAAACCCTAAAAAAGGTCTAACCTAGGTTGCATCAAAATAATTAATAAAAGAAATTAATTATTAGATGCCTAAAGTTTAGCTTAAGCAACTAGAGTTAATTAGAAAATATCTAATAACTCTAACACCCCCCCTTAAGATAAACTTAGGGAGTAGCTAAAAACCTAGAAACTACTGCTGAAAGTAGAAATGGGTCCCGGCAAACAAAGCCTGATGAGGTACCCAAGCACAACCAAATCTCTGAAAAGAGGAGAAATAGAGAAAACCACATGGGAAAAACCCTACTCCAAAAAGAGATAGAAAACATGCTGAAATAAACTAGTGAAGGACTGAAGAAGCCTCCAAACTAGGGAATGTCCCAGAAGATAGGAACAAAGATGATCATGTAGAACACCACTGAAGCATGTAGAAGCTGCAAAGCTCTGTCAAAAGTGACTGCTGATCTGAAAGACCTCCATTGAAATAGAACCTGACCAGGTAGAGAAGACTATAATCTGCATCGAATCAGGAGGCACACAAAGGCAAACAACTAAACTCAAGGATATAGATGGCATGAAACACCAAAGCCTGAAGAGCTGATCAATCGAACCAAGGAAGCATGAGAAACAACAGAAGAACCCCCCCTTAATGCGGACAAGGGTGAGGTGACAAGCACCTGAAAAGTGGGCCAAAAGAACTGCATGTCAAGGAACCATGATCAAGATGCACAAAATAGTACATGTGTGTGTACTGAGGTGATCAAACTCAGACACGTCATGAGGCTAATGTCACGGAAGGGACACTCACTAGACAAAGGAAGATGGCAAACAAAGGCAAAAACATCAACCCCCCATGGCACTTTATCAAAGTAGTGCATGTACAATAAGGCACAAGATATAATGAATCCCAAGAATACAGTAATCTGTATGAGTGTCCTCAGATGACACTACTCGAATCAGAAGGCAAACAAAGGCAAACAACTGAAACGAAAATACAGATGCAGTATGGCACTTTATCTTAGTGCGTTTGCAATAATGCATACAAATGATGGCTAAATAGATCAGAAGAGACATAAGACTAATACAGTAGATAGTACAAGTCATGACGAATCATCTAAAGCAAAGAAATCGATCCTCGGACCTGAAACAACCAAGTTATCCATCAGAATGCAAAAGTGCAAAAGACTGAATAGAATGTGCCTGGAGTAGAATTTGGAAAAATAACTAGCATCACTAAAAAGAGGTCGAAAAGACCTTTCCAACGATATAAAGAATTCCCAAATCGGAGATCGGATGCTCAAGAAATGCCTCCCAGAGTGCAAAATTGTACCCTTGACTTTGGCAGTAGAAAAAGCTATCAAAATAGCATCAAAACTGAAAACTAACTGTACCACTATGACGGGCTCGGAACCAGCTTTTCGGCAATATCTCATTTGTAAAAAATGGAGTTTGTTTGCCCAAGATATGAGCAAAAAAGCAAAGGTAGTTTCAAATAGAGGTCGAGGAGGTGACAAGAGTAGTGATGCAGTGCTGATATCAACAGGTGACGAGCCCAAAGTTGACGGTCAAATGGCTGTCAAGGCAAAAAAAAGCCATAAAATGACCCGTGGAACAAAGAGCCACTGGAAACAATTGTGAAGTCGTTGGAGGCAAAATACATCGAGTTCGGCACTCAAGCTTGCTGATTGGGCATGCAAGAAACTCCAGAAAACCGCCAAGGCATGGAAAATGCCACTAAAATTGTTCTCCAACAGCAGTTCCACCAGAGAGGACGTCGATCATTCCAAGGATCTGCCTCATAAAAAGTGTTCCCTCCAAAATGGATGCGCAAACATGTGCCTCCCAATCAAACTGCTGAGCAGGGGTCTTTGGCGCACTCCAAACTCAAATACTCATGCAAAAAATTGAAGCTTGAGCGTGGGAGCCAGAGACAGACAAAAAGGATTAACATGGAAGATCTGCAGGTCCCAAAGAAGAAGAACCATTGATCACGCCCAAGATACAGTCTGCCAGCCTTGCAAGGACACCCATAAATAACGCATTGAACAAGGCACTAATGGGGTTGTTGAGAGATGACCAAAGGTGGAAGAGGAGCAACAACTCGCAGAAAAATAACTATTGATGCCAAAAAATGAGCTCCCGCTGATTTAGAGGAATACAAAAAATTCCAAAAATCACGCTGACTTTGGGGCTAAACCGCCACTTATCACGCACTCAATGGCATGCTTTTCCCATAGCTGGCCAAAAGGTTAGAGTTACATGCAAAAGCATGGAAGTTTCGCAAGGACAAAGATGCCCGCGTGGCTTAAAAACTCGTTGGAAGTGCACGAAAACTGCACTATGAATGAGCGTGAATTTTGCGGATGTGAGGTCCCATGAACCAAAGAACTTAATAGGCATGCATGTGAATAGAGGCTCCCTGAGATGAAAAAAATAGAAGATTTTCCCAAAAATGCAGGCACCGAAGAGACCCGCACATAAGGCATGCACACTTTCCACTAAAACGGATTGCTCTCAATCAAATGCTCACTGGCATCTTCAAAAAAATACAAGTAGCTGATTAGACACACCGGATGCCATAAAAGAAGGCTGCAAAAAATCCAAATCTTCTACAGAACAAAAAGTTTGATGCCTCGATTTTTGTGCCCAGGTCAAAATGCACTGGGTGGAAAAAATTTGCCTCAAATTTCAACAGTGTCTAAACAAGGCGTATTTTATATGCAAATGGGGGTTTTTGAGTGCTCAGAGCTCAACGGTGATGTCCATTTTTGCTCAAAGTGCCTCAAAAATCAGTGACCCCCTAGATACAATAAAAAACGTTGAAAACTTCAAATTTGAAAACCAATGTCAGATCCGATGCCAATTCTCTAACGAACAGAATAGGGGCATGAAGATTTGGAGCTCTGATACCATGTAGAAGTTGATGAAAGATCAACCCCACAGCTCCCAAGAAACACCTGCATGCAAACACCTATTACAGAAGAGAGAGAGGCAAAAAACTATGGAGGCAAGAATTGCTAGATCCATAGATGAGACATTCTTGATGAGCAAAAATTAGATTGCTATTATCAAAAGTGAATTCTCAAGTTAAGTTTACAATAAGAGATCATCCTTATAAAGGAGATCAAAACCCTAAAAAAGGTCTAACCTAGGTTGCATCAAAATAATTAATAAAAGAAATTAATTATTAGATGCCTAAAGTTTAGCTTAAGCAACTAGAGTTAATTAGAAAATATCTAATAACTCTAACAATTACTATGTTGACATAAATGAAAAACACAATCATGAATGCAAAATGTCAATCTCCCAATTGTTATATCAATACTTAGGATACTCCCCCAAAGGAATATCATTATCATTTATGCTAACATATTTTAGTTTCAATTTTTTTTGGAAGAATATGTATTTTATGTATATATGTTTGTGAGTAATTTAAGGACTCAGAAGGATACATTGTAGTAGTCTTCAAACATTAGAGGAGTGACAAGTCAATCCTTTAACTAACTTGTAGAGGTTGGTTTATGCTATTTCATTTACTTGATTTTTTATGTGTGGGGTTGGGATTATTTTATAAATAGAAATGATATATTTGTTCTTTTGGGTTAGGATTTATTAGGTTGTTCTAGCCTAAAATTTAATTTACAGTTAGGTTTCTTTAGTTGTGTAGCTTTTT
Organism: Cupressus sempervirens; assembly: GCA_028749045.1. Lineage (NCBI taxonomy): Eukaryota > Viridiplantae > Streptophyta > Pinopsida > Cupressales > Cupressaceae > Cupressus > Cupressus sempervirens. Next base: position 917,142,562 of record CM053785.1, read on the forward strand.
TATTGTAGTATGGCTTATTAGGATGCATATGTCATTTTAGAATATATGTACCCTTTCAAAAGATATGTACCCTTTACTATCTTATGTAGTTGATAAAATAATTTAATTAACAATTTCATAGTTATGATTTTTCCTAATAACTTATTATTTTGAATTTTTAAGATTATACTTCAGATATAATGTAGCACATCATCTTGTGTCAGCCTCTTCTAGATGGAGATAAACAATAATAATAGTATAATGATTAATATTCTCAAAGAAATAAACAATAATTGATGGATGCCCATACCCTGTGAAATCACTACATTCCCTAAGACGAAAAATATTTGGGGTGTTTTATTATTGGCTCCACTTCTATGAAAAAAATGCTCTTTCATGTGCAAGAAATGTTCCCTCATCAATAACAACATATCTTCCACCATACAATTCTCTTTAGCTCTCCTATGTTAGCTTTATCTTGCCAATTATTACCTACAAAAATTCTTTTAGTATTTTGTGAAAGCATTTTGTTCTTAAAACCCTAGATCTTCTCAAATCACTTTCATGTTGTCCTCCTTTATTACTAGTGAAATATACAAATATGATGATGTTGGTATTTTGAATAATAACATCAAGGGAGTTACTATTATACTCTGGATATCATGAATCTTAGAAGGAAGATCAAATGTGAGATGTTGATTTCATATCTACGGAGCCCAAATTGGTCAACAACTCCAAATAGTGGCAAACTGATACATTTAACTAAATGTAATTACAATATCTTCATTACTGAGGTAATTACAAATTATTACAATAACTAGATAGGTCATTTCAATAACAACAAAAATCAGAATTTATGGATGATTACGAGGGTGAAGGTCAAGTAGGAGCACCTAGTGTGTGGAATGAAACAATAGAGAAGAGACCAAGAAATTTCTGAAGGTTTCTAAATATTTGGAAAGAATTGAGGGGAATCTTTTAGACAATATTTTTTTAAGTTTTTGTGCCGATAAATAAAAATTAGCCCAACTAAAATTGATACTTGACCAATCAAAAATGAAGATAAATGATTCAAAATTATTTTTTTAACTAAAACTAATCTTTGACTTTTAATGTTCACTAGTTGAGTTCATGTAAAAATTAATTGTGTGTGATGATTGGGAATAATAGTTCCTTTCCTACATATGGGTAGGGACTAACAAATGAATACCAATAAATGGAGAAGACAAAAAAATAAGAGAAGATGAACCAATTGCATCAAAGAGGAATATAACATTTGGATGATGAGTAAAATGAAGATATCCATAGAATAAATAGAGAAAGGGAAGAGAAAAGTTCAAGACCCTTCTATGTGGAGACATCTCTCTTGTATAACACCACTTGTGCATATTTAACCCAAGGATGAGTAATGAAGGATGAAAAGAGTTGGATTCTCACAAACCATGTCAGTTGATAAGGAGCATAAGCCATGACATATGGGTCAAGTTAAAAGGGTTTTGCTATTAAATAATAGACAACTAGTTAAGGTGTAATGGGGATTATCAACTAATATTATATCATTATGAAAGAAGAATTATAAGGTTCTAACAAATATGTGAGGAAAAAAAATAGTTTAAAAAGTTTATTTAAGGTGAATAAGGTTATTTTGACTAAGGTAGATAAATCCTCCATAAATGAAGAGAACAAAAGATTAGATTAGACAATATCTAAAGATGAAGGGAAGAAAGAAGAAGAAAAGAGTATAAGAAAGGAAGAATAAAGTAGAATAAAAGAAGAGAGAAGAAGCTAAGGAATAAAATCTCAAGAAAGAAACTGAGAAAATGAAAGATAGATGGAAAATTATAGTTCAAGAAACTTAAAATTTTAAACCTTAGCTAATGAATTTTGAAATAGAGGAAGCCCCTATGAAAAGAGAGGCAAGAAGGTATGAAACATAAATCAATGCACCTGTTCAATAGACTCCTCAATGGAAAGTGAACCAAGTTCTTCAAGGTCACCACTTGAATCAGCCTTGCAAACTCTATCTAGAGTGGCAATGATGATCAAATTGAGTTGATATAATCTCTAAGAAAAATAATTGAAAAGAACAAAAGAGTAAATAATCTGCAAAGTTGATTGATGGAAGTCACTAACAAATTGCAAAGTATCATACTAGTTAGAGTTATGGAATCTAACCCTCATACAGGAGAGAATGACACGATCAAATATTTTGACAGTGAGTCCACACAATTGTTAGAAATTACATTTACATAGGCTCAAAAACTTCATGATGTTGAGATGTTCAGAGAAGTTTTTTAGAACATTAGAGAAGACTTGAAGAGTCTAGATGTATGCATCAAGGAATGAAGGACATGTGTTATTGAATAAAACATATTGTATGGAAAATATTTTATGTCACATGATTTTGGAAAAGATATTTCAAATGATCTAATAGTCAAAATAATAGAGTTGAAGACCTTTGTTTTTGAAGTACAAAATCCTAATTTATAGATCATGAACTTAGAGAGTATAATCAATAGAATTCATGATTATGCTGGGCCTTTAGAGATGAAAAAGGAAAGTATATTGAAAAGATTTTAAGTATTGTGAGAGCACTTTAACTTAAAAATTGGATGTGTAAAAAATAAATTGAATGAATTCCTTTCAGCTAGCACATCATATGATAAGTTTTTATATTCAAATTTGAACATAGTAGAGATTCTAGCATATGTGTTATGTGCACTAATCAATATATATATATAGAAATCTTGAGGAAGTATTTGACATAGAATTCTCTATCTTGAAGAAGAATTTTTTGGATTGCATCATACTAATACCCACTCAATAATATTAAAGGTTGATGATCAAAATTTTGATTTGAATATATTCTCTTACACCACCTTTGTCATTGATGTCAAAGGTGGTGTATTAGTGAAGAAAATTGTATGCAAAGAATAAGATTGTATAAGGGAGTTACGTAAGAGTGTAGTCAAAGGGGGAGTATCCCTATGTAAATAGGCTATTTTAAAAAATTTCTACAGCCCCCATAGCTTCTCAACATATGTTCTTCACTTGTAACTTCAACATACTCTATCGGTAATACTTGTTTGAAGGATGTATTCATAGGGTGTGGCACCATGATCTGAGCATGTGGTGGGCATCTAAGCTTCTTTGGAGGATCATTTTGTCTATGGCCCCCACAACTTCTCAACATACATTGCTTTTCTTCAGTTAGTTTTCTCAACCATGTACCCAATACATACACATCATGACTACACATCGACATAGTTATAACTAATACTACAACCATCAGCATCACCCCTAGCCTCCTCATTCCTAAACTTGGATTGTGATTGTGATTGTGATGCTCAACTTAGAACAAGATATGAATATGGAGATGAAGGGAAAGGTAGCTATGTTTTTTTTATTTATAGTAACATGTTTTCCAAATAGTTCAACCATCCCTAGTGTGGTTATAATTTGAAGCGAGAGGCATTCAAACTCCTAGTGTCAGTGTGTGTGGAGTCCACATATGACTCAGTATTAACCTTCACTCTACAGAGACGAAACTAGGCATTTTTTTGACATGTCATAGGATCTATAACAATGGACTATCTAAGTATAGAGAGAGTAATCCGGTAAATCCTACACCTTCACCTTTGGAGAATTAACTTAGTTGACTATTCAATGAATGCATATGTGATTTTTCACTTTAGTTGTGGTGACCTATTTAGAGATGAAACTAAGTATTAATGACATTATGCCACATCATGTATTGTTCTTCACTGAAACTTTGAATCCTTGTTAGGAGATTCCAACCATATTAGGAATTGTAACAACCCTACTAAGGATTGTGCCAACCTTGCTAGGAGTTGCAGAAGGCAGATAGACCCACTGTCCAAATATCTTTAGAGGCAAGATCACCAAACTCATTGTTCAATTGGCCTCTATATTATTCCTTTTAGAAAAATAGAAATGAAATTGTTCTTCCCAAACTCTTTTTCTCTCATCTTACTATGCCAATATTGCACCAATTACTTCTCAGATCTCAAATCCAGATCTTCTAATTTGCATTATATTGATCTCTTTGATCTCGTATTCACATTTACAAACTTTTTACATGACATCCACAAATAGAAAACTACATCTTACATCACAACAAAAATAACATTCCTTTATACAATATCCTAAAAATAATTCTTTGAGTTGGCTTTGAGGATTTCCCAATTAAATATATTAGGACCTCATTACTTTTATCACAATTTATTACATCTTTTTGCAATTATAAAATACTCTCAATTCATAGTAATTATAATTTCTTACATGTGCAACTTTAGACCTTGTGCACTTTTTAATATCATCATTAGGTTGTCTATTGTCACTCTCTAACTTTGCTCATCATTATTCTAACCCTCTAAAGATATACAATCCAAACATCAAAATCTACTTCTTAGGTACCCTGTCTCCACACTATCTTCTCTAAATCACCAATAACTTTTACATGTCTTCAATTTTCAGCACACACACTTGTCCATGTCATCAAGACATACTATAGAACATATCCTCAAGAGTGCTTGACATCATCATCAATACACAGTCTGTAGGACCTTATTTGCTATCTAATAATCTACTAGTCCTTACAGAAATATTACTATGCTGACATCAATGAAAAACACTGATGAAGGGTGCTCCCCTTAATACCATAAACACATAATAGAAACCAAAAAACAATAGCAAATGCAAGAACAAAATATGGACTTCTTATTTGTGCTTCAAATATACAATTATAGAATTCACAAGTACAATATGCTAACCCAGATGGGCACCTTCATTATAGTAATCTGCAAGACTATGCGGCAAACTACCACCTATAGTTGTTCTAGACAATGTTGGGGCCTTTCTTAAATTGGTAATTTTATGCCACCCAAGAACGTTCTAGATACTTGAACTTAATACCTAGGGCTAATAGACCCTAACAATACATATAGAGTAGGCTAAATACATGTTTGACAAATTATTTTATAAATTTTGGGTAGCCCAACTTTGAAAGGCCATAACTCACAAACTATTGCTCAAATTGGCTATTATAACCACTTTTTGGAAATGCTAGCTCCTGATCTAAAGGCTCAAAATGGCACAAGTGCCCTTCACACAAGCACCCATCTATCAAGTTTTCAAACCTCATCCATGCACTCTAATGCCTCTAATGATGAGCCTGAAGATTTTTTGGCAAATTTTTCTACCAAAAATCTTCAATATCTTCTCTAATACTTAAGCTAGAGCAATGAGATTTTTATCATAGGCTTATAATTACAAAATGAACCTTGATGTAGAAAATGAGAACATTCCAAGCTCATACAAGAAATTTACTAAAAGTACCAAGTTCCCATAAATAGTAGCCACACTATCTACTAGTCCTTATTAAAATAGAATAAAGTAAAAATAAAATATTTTTGGGTGATACAAGACTCTCTTACACCCAGGATGCTCCTAAATCAAACACCTGATTTAATTTGAGAAGTGACCCCGTCACATCTTAGGTGTTCAAAGAAAAACCAAGATGGTTAACCTCCTCCCTTGCTAGCCATTACAATTCCTCTATTGGCCTATCTTACCATTTGAGTAGGTATTCCTCATAATTTTTGTTCCTTGTGCTTTTTCCAACATGAGTATCCAATATCTTCTCAATCTCCTTTGTAGCCAAACTAGCTATTGGAATACTCCATTGCACTTCTACAACTTCATCTCCATCACCTCCTTCATAATACTCTACAAAATCTCAAAATATTAAATACTAGTGAAATATTCAATTCATTAGACAACTCCACTTCATAGTCATTTCCAAAATCATGCCTTTTCATCGATGAACTAAACTTCAAATCTATCTTCAACTTCTTCCACAATGTATGCTAGAAATACCCAACAAATTGGGTATCTCGATTTGAAACTACATTATTTAGAAAACCATGTAGTCTCACCACTTCTCTCAAAAAAAAAATTTCCACATGAATAGCATCACTAGTCTTCTTGCAAGGAATAAAATGTGCTAATTTTGAAAACCTGTCAACCACCACAAAAATACAATCATGTTCACACTGCATCCTCAATAATCCAAGAACAAAATCCATGCTAACATCATCCCACAACTTCTCTAGTACAAGTAATGGCTGATACAACACTATATTTTTCTTCACTCCTTTCTCCATCTAACATACTTTGCAACTCTATAAAAACTTCTTCACATCTTGCTACAACTATGACCAGTAATAATTCTTAGCAACCAAACCTATGGTTTTATCTCTACCAAAATGTCTAGCCAATCCTCCACTATGCTTCTCCTTGATGAGATTCTCTCTCGTTGAACTTCTGGGAATGCACGGGTGGCTTCCTTTAAACAACATAATATCCTGGATTATGAAATCCAACCACTCTATCATGTCAAGTGTAACAAGTTTTGTACAAGCATCCCATGCTTCACCAAAATTAGGATCATCTAGATATAAAGTACTGAGTTCCTTGAACCCAACCACCTCTATTTGCATTTATGTTAGCAAAAGTTATCTTCTACTAAGAGCATCTGGAACTCCATTAGACTTCCCACTCCTGTGTTTAAAACAAATGTATAATTTTGCAAAAACTCAACCCACTTCAAAGTCCTTTGGTTCAATTTTCCTTGACTATTCAAATATTGCAAAGCTTGATGATTTGTATACAAAACAAACTCCTTAGGAAGAAGGTAATGTATCCACTTCTTGAATGCTTGAACTATGGCATAAAGTTCTTTATCATAAATAGAATATTTTTTCTTACATCATTCAACTTCTCACTAAAATAAGCAATAGGTCTACCTTTATGGCTCATAACAAATCCTATTATAGTACTAAGTTAGCATCATAGTCTACTTGAAACACCTTATTAAAATCAAGAAGTGCTAAAATAGGTTGCTCAGTAACTTTTTGTTTCAACAAATTAAAAATCTTATCTGATCCTACAATCCACTTAAATTATTTCATGTCCCTTTCATTATTTCAGTCAAGGGTTCACAAATACTATTAAGACCTATTATGAATTTTCAGTAAAAACTAGCTAGTCCATGAAAATATCTTACCTCTATCACACTCCTATGAGTAGGCCATTCAAGGATAGCCTTAACTTTCTTTGGGTCCATTTTTAGACCTTCTACTAAGACTACAAATCCCAAATACACCAACTCCTTCTTTACAAAATTATACTTCTTCAGGTTTATCAACAACTTTACTTTCCTCAACTTATCAAATACCTTGTGAATATGAACCAAATTTTTCTCCAATATCTTAATAAAGATCAAAAAATCATCTAGGTAAACAATGACAAAGTTACCCAGAAACTCCTTAAGTACCTCATTCATGACCCTCATGAAAGTGATCAGTGCATTGGTTAGCCCAAAGGGTATGACTAACCACTTGTACAGCCCTTCCCTTGTCTTGAAAGAATTTTTCCTCTCATCACCTTCTCTAATATGAATCAGATGGTACCCACTCTTTAGATCTATCTTTGTGAAATACTAAGCTTCACTCAAATAGTCCATAATATCATCCATCCTTGATAATGGAAATTTGTACTTGATTATGATCGTGTTGATGGCATGAGAGTCTATGCACATCCTCCATTCTCCATTCTGCTTTGGTGCTAATATGGCTGGTATAGTAGATGAACTCAGACTCTCTCAAATCAATCTCTTCTATAATAACTCATGAACTTGTCTATTCAACTCTTCACTTTCTATTGCTGTCATTTTGTGTACTGCCTTGTTTGAAAAACTAGCTCCTAGAACCAAATCCATCTAGTGACTGATCTTCCTCATTGGGGGTAATCCATTAGGTATATTATCTGATACAATATCAAAAAACTTTTCGAACATATCTGTAAATTCTACAGGTACCTCCTCTACTTCTTCTTTACTATATTTTGGAATTATAGAAAAATGCATATGGTTATGCTTCATACCTTTAAGCCTTTTCCATCAACAAAACATATTCTGGTAGCACTACATACCTTTTCTTCTTTCTCCTTCAATGGCTTCAACTTGTGTTTCACTCCATCCTTGGTCAAAGTGCAGGTATTTGCTCACCCATCATGTACAACATGCCTATCAAACTACCATGACCTACCTAGCAACATATGACATATTTCCATAGGTATAATATCACATAATACCTCACCCTAGTAGCTTTCAATCTTGAACTTTATTGAGCACTACTCATTGACCATGACCTTGTGGTCATCTTGCACCCAAGCAATATGGTATGGACACAGGTATTTTTATTTCTTCAACTTCAACTTTGACACCACCATTTCTAAATTATATTGTCAACACTTCCACCATCAATGCTCACAGCACAACACTTATCTTCACATCTAGACCTTGTGTGAAACAAGCTCCTTCTTTGATCAAGTTCATTCTCACCACTCAAAAAGACTCTTTTGTTAACTAGGACTTCTCATCTTTCATCATCTTTAGAATGTGATGATCTGGCATCTTCATCAACATGTGCAACCCTGGCCTAGCCTTTTGTTCTTTGATCTATCCTTCCTTGGTGCTAGGTAAATTCAAATGCTCTATGCCCTTCTTCTCTATAGTGAAAACATTCCCCACAGAAGCCTCCTCTTCCATATTCCTTGTCCTCTACCCCTTACTCTCTGATCTCTATTGTTCTAATCATGGAAATTATTGGAGTTGTTTCCTTTTTAGTTTTGATTGCTACTTCTAGCCTCATTCTTATTCTTCTAATCATCATTATGACCTCCATAAGATTGTTTGTCAGATCTTCCACCATGACCTCTTTCACTATTCTTTTTGTCAAACTTCTTTCTTAGTTTCTCCTCAACTCTTGGGGAAAACTAGTATGCCTCCTCAATACTATTCATTCAAACCAAACTCATCTCGTCCTGAATACATGGCCTTAACCCATTAAGATAATGCACCACTTTCTCCTTATCAACTTCTACATGGACAATTCTAATGAGAACTCGATAGAACTCTTCAGTATACTCTTGAACAAATTTTCTCACTTGCTTCATCTCTTGCATTTTCTTCAACAAATCAAGCTCATAATCCACGGGTATGAATTGTAGCTTCAGTTTAGCTATCATTTAATCCCATCTAGTGATTTAGTCCTTTCCCTTTCTATTTCATTCCAACTGAACCTTCTGCCACTAGACCTTTGCATGTCCCTTCAATTTCACCTCCACAAACTTGACCTTATTAGGATCATCAATGTCTTCATACTTAAAGTACTCCTCTAGTTCATTGATCTAGTTGATTAGCTCCTTTTGGTTAAGATTTCTTGAAAAATGTGGGAACTTCAAACTTAGGTCTTTTTCCAATCTTGGAGATGGACCTAAAAGCATCTCTTCCTTTGGGTTTAGAACTGCCTCAAATTCAACATTTTCTTCTACTTCATCCTCATCCTCACTTTCATCTATTATAGGAAGAATTATTCCTCTATGAATTTATTCTTCCAACGCATGCATTTTTCTTTGGAGGGCTATAAAATCCTTAGGTGTAACACCTATAGCTCTTCTGCCATGCTCTCTTTGTGGAGAAATTTTTGCACTTCCACTAAAACCCTAGTGAAAACTACCTCTCAATCAACAATCTATCTACATGCTTAGCCCAAACCACAGTCCTAGTGTGAACTACTTGACATTCATCAATTTGTCCACACACTCAAGAACTTTAGCTCTGATACCACTTGATGAAGGGTGCTCCCCTTAATACCATAAACACATAACATAAACTAAGAAACAACTATAAATGCGAGAACAAAATATGGACTTCTTATTTGTACTACAAATGTGAAATTATAGTTTTCACAAGTAAAATATGCTAACTCACATGGGAACCTTCATTATAGTAATTTGCAAGACTATGTTGTGAACTACCACACAAAGTTGTTCTAGACAATGTTTGGGCCTTTCTTAAATAGGCAATTTTATGCTTCCTGAGAAGGTTCTAGATGCCCAAACTTAATACCTAGGGCTAACAGACCCTAACAATACATATAGGTTAAGCTAACACATCTTTGACAAATTATTTTAGAAATTTTGGGTAGCTCAACTTTGAAAGGCCATAACTCACAAACTAATGCTCTGATTGGCTATTATAACCACTTTTCAAAAATCCTAGCTCTTGATATACAGGCTTTGAATGATGTAAGCATCCTTCTATTGAGCTTTTGTGTCTCATCTAGGCACTCTAAGGCCTCCAATGGTGAGCCTAAAAAAATTTCTCCAAATTTTTCCACTGAAAATCTGCAATAACATCTCTGATACTTAAGTTGGAGCAATGAGATTTTTATGGTAGGATTATAATTCCAAAATGAACCTTCATGTAGAAAATGAGAATATTCCAAGCTTGCATGAAAAACTTACTAAAAATAGAAAGTTCCCATAAATAGTAACCACCCTATCTACTAGTCCTTATTAAAATAGAAAATATTGAAAAGAAAATATTTTTGGGTGATGCAATATTACTCTTACACCCAAGATGCTCCTACATCAAATACAGTCATGAATGCATCATGTCAATCTCCCCAGTTGTTATATCGATACTTAAGATACTTCCCTAAAGGAATACCATTAGCATTTATGCTAGCATATTTTAGTTTCATAAATTTTTTAGAAGAATATGTTTTTAACCTATATATGTTCTTTTGTAATTCAAGGACTCAAAAGGATACATTGTAGTAGTCTTCGAACTGAATTAAAGCAGCAACAAGTCAATCCTTTAACTAACTTGCAGAGGTTGGTTTCTGCTATTTCATTTACTTGATTTTTGTATGTGTGGGTTGATCTTTTTTATAAATAGAAATGATATATATGTTCTTTTGGGTTAGGGTGTATTAGGGTGTTGTAGCCTAAATTTTAATTTAGAGTTGGGTTCCTTTAGTTGTGTAGCCTATTTATTGTAGTGTGGCTTATTAGGATGCATATGTTATTTCAGAATATATGTACCCTTTCAAAAGATATGTACCCTTTACCATCTTACATATAGTTGATAAAATAATTTAATTAACAATTTGATAGTTATGATTTTTTCCTAATAACTTATTATTTTGATTTTTTAAGATTATACTTTAGAAATAATGTTAAATATCATCTTGTGTCATCCTCTTCTAGCTGGAGATTATCATTTTAGCATTCTATTAAAAAAAGACAAATGAAGTTAGATAAATGCATAGTTCTTATAAGTTTAGAACTAGTACAACAATCAATATTTTGATTAAATAGTTATTTTAAGATCCATATCATTCTTTTTTTACCATCCTTTTCTTGTAGTGTAGTTGTTGCTAGTATTTTTTAATATTGAAATAGTTGACTCATGAATCCAAATATCATAGATTAGTAGGTGGGACACTAGTAGCACCTATTGGAATCAATTATAAATTATAAGTGGCTTGGATTCCTTGCTAATTTATCTGGTGAATCTTATTATCAAAATTCTCTACAAGATCAATGGGTACTTCATATTCTATATTATACCATTTGGTTAACTTATTAGTGGATGATGCCAAATTGGTTTCCTTCTTCAAGTACTATACATGGTATTTGGAAATATCTAGGTTGATCAAATACAAAGATGATGCAAAAAAAACATTGTTATCATCGAACAACTCAACCATATGTGTTCTCTTGTTCCTACGAACATGATTAGTATTATTTTTTTAGAATAGAATTTTTAATTAATTTTTTTCTGATATTCCTTTCTTGTGGCTAGCAATACGTATGTTTCTTTTTAGTAGTAAGTGTATCAAATGTTAGGTTAGGAGGCTTTAGTGTACTAATTGATATGGATGAGTCTCAATGTATAAATTTCTCTTTGAACCAAAAAATTTAAATCCCAATTTAGATTCTTACTACACTAAGTGTACTAATTAATATGGATGAGTCTTCTTCCATTTCCACATGATTCAAAATAAAATTCTTGCATAGTAACAAATCTTTTAGTAGGATAGTAAATTATGAATAATTATTTTATTTTAACCCTATTGGTATATTTACCCTTAGTTTTATTTTTCCTTCCCAATCATGAATCAAGTACACCTACCCATAGATTACCTTTCAAAGCCCTACCAAAATTTAGTTTCACTTATCCCACAGTTAATCAAGATACAACCCAATATTCTTCACTCTCTTCAAAAAGAACACAAATTATGAGAGGCCATGATACCCAATTTTACAAAACCATTATACTGTTTGTTACCTCCAACAAATGATGTAACTAAGAATGCTATGAATATATGTAAAATGATCATATTAATTGTTATTTTTTCATTGATGTCAATTCTTAGTGATTTAGACATTATGATAATTCAGTAGTGTGTCATATCATTTAATGGATGAAGAGGATTTGAAGAAAGTATGTTGAGGAAAAAGTTAATAAATATGGTATTCAATGGGAAATTTAGTGAGTTGGATACTGATAATATAATGTTGGTGTGTTTTTTTTACAATCATATAATATTGTATTTAATGAGCTATAAAAGCTATAGCAATTGAAAAGGTAAAATAATGAAGACAATATTCACTGAGTAACTATAGTGGTCGCTAAGAAATTGGCAAATAAAGATCAAGATTATTGTTAATTGAGTAAGTTTTTTGTTAATTGAGTTATGTTTTACCTCGATGAAAATTTTTAGAAATAGGAAATACAGAGAGGTAGGTGAATAGATATTCCACAAATTTTTTCCCAATCATGGATATCAATAACAATCTCATAACTTGCATATGAAAGTAAACTTATATAATTGAATAGTAAACACAACTATAAAGTAATGACACATAACACCTGATTGTGTTAACTAGGGAAAACTTGGCCAAGGAAAAACCCCAATGGAGATGTGTTGGATACAACTGTCTAATTGTGTTTTGTATTTGATGTTACACAAATGTCATATCAGTTGTCAGTCAATGCTTAATGAGCCCACTTGGTCAGCAACACAGTTTTCCTTGTCTACTGAGTACTCTTGAAGTTTACTTTGTGAAGTCAGTGTCTACTAAGCTCACTCGAGCATTGAAGGAATTCAAGCAAGAAATAGTTTTAATTGAGTTCACATGGTTAGCAAAGGAAAGGTGGACAAAGTCATTGTTCACCAAGTTTGCTCATTTTCCAAATGATTTTTGAAAAGTTTGTAGTATTAACCAAGCTTCTATTGGTTAACATAGGAAATCATCTCAGAACTAGTGTTTACTGAGCAGGGTCAGCCAATTAAGGATTGTATTATTTTAGAATAAGAAGCTTAATTATTTTAAGTATTGTTTCTAATCAACTGTGGTAATGATTATTGGTTATTGTAATTTGAATTTGAGCCAACTTGACAATCTAGATTGTATAAATGAAAGGTCAAGTTGAGATTTCTAGTATGTGTGCAAGTGTATTAATTGAATTGAGAAGAAAAGAGTGAGAGTGAACTTGAAGAATAAGTAGGTATCCTTGTGGAAAAAAAAAGTGTTATTTGATCAGGAAGGATTGAGTATGAAGCAAAATAGAGATACGTAATCAGCAATTCAATTGCATCACAATCAGGTCATTTCATTGTTACTCTTCAACCATTGTAGCAGTGATCTAAAATCTCTTAACAAAGTTGGTTTAATAGCTAATTATAAATCCTCTAATAAGGTGATAGGTACATTGAATTATTTTAAGACCTCTTGCAAGGCCACTCCTAATAGGGTAATTAAATCCTGTAACAAGGTCACACCTAACAGTGTCTTTTGTAACCTTTAACTAGGTTGGCTCTTAATAGTGCTCACTTTAGAAGAGTGAAAACAATAACTACTTACATTGGTGGTTTTTCTCATATTGGGTTTCCACATTGAATCTTGGTGTCTCATGTGCTCATGTTATTTCTCTTATGCTTGCAAATTAATCACTGTTAATGTTTAAGATTAGCTAAAAGTAAATCACACTCTACATTTACTGAGTTACAACATTTTTTGTGTGTTTACCGAGTAACAACAGCAATCAATTTTCTTATTCTAAATTTTATTGATGTCATAAAAGGGATCTAGGATTTATTTGAGTTGTAACTAATTTAGCCCCCCTCTCAGTTACTCCTATATTTCCAACAATTCATATCAGAGCTTTTGGTACTTGCAAGAAAGGTTTCAAGGACCTAAGCTAAAGATCAGGATGTCTTACAAGGGAGAGATTCCAAAGCTAAATAGAGACAACTTTTTAGCATGGCAGGGACTCATGAGACTTCATCTAGCCACCATTAGTGATTCAGGATTGAAATACCTTGATGAAGAATACACAACCCCTATTGGTTCATTCTTTGTTGGAGATATTGCTAAGAAAAAGAACCATAACATCATGATGATTGATATTGCATCTACTCTCAGCTATGATTAATTTGATGAGATCAAAAAATACAAAACTACTTTTGATATGTGGAACAAGTGAAAGGAAATCTATGGTGGTGATGACAATGTGAGAAGAGCCAAAGCAGAAAGCCTTAGAGGACAATTTGATCATATGAGAATGAAAGAAGATGAAAATGTTGCCAAATATGTGGAAAGAATCAAAGCTAGTGTTAGTGCAATCAAAGCTTCTAGAGTAAAAATCAAGGATGAAATTGTTGTAAGTAAAGTACTCAAAACATTGCTTCCTATCTATGCAATCAAAGTATCTACTATTCAAGAAAAGAGGTGTGAGCCAAATCACAAGATAAGTTTGGATACCTTAGTAGGAAGATTGATAGCTTTTGAGCTAGACAATTATGACAATTATGTTCCAGCTTCCAAAAATATTGAATTTGCATTTGAGACCAAACTTTCACTCAAAGAGAAAGGAAAGAAAATCAAGGACATTTAGTCAGAAAGTGAAGAGGAATCAAAGGAAATTTTTGAAGTGATCTTGAAGTTTTTGAAGCTTTACTTGCAAAGAAATATTCTAGAAATAGAGGAAAATACAAAGGTAAAGTTCCTCTAATCTATTTTTCATGTAAAGAAATTGGTCATATTACTGCTAGGTGCCCAAACAAAGAAAGAAAGGATGAGAAGAAGAGTCACAAGTGCAATGGCAAGAAGGATTTCAAAAATCATAAATCATAAAAGGACAAAGCTAAGAAGACTTGTTTTATGGCTAAAGATTTTGATAACGGTGAAGATGAAATAGTATACATTGCTGTGAAAGAAGAATCTAATGAAGAAGAAGATGAGATGACACTTACCTCTCATGTCAGTAAAAATGACACATGGATCATAGATAGTGGATGTTCACATCATATGATTGGAGACAAAATAAAATTTGAACACTTTGAACACTATGATGAAGGAACTCTAAGGTTTGGAAATAATGAACCTTGTTGCATAAAAGGGAAAGGCTGAATCTCATTAACCAAAGAACTTGTATGTGATAATGCCTATTGGGTTGAAGGACTAAAACATAATGTACTAAGTGTGGCACAACTAATCAACATGGGATTCAAGGTAGAATTCATGCATGGCAAGGCAAGACTGTTGGATGACAAAGGGAATCTGATTGGATCAAGCAAACAAACAAGAGATAACCTATTTTATCTTGATCTAGGTGATTGTTCATGTTTTATTTCTCAAATGGAAGAAAGTTGGTTATGGCACAAAATATTATGTCATGTAAACTTTGATAATATGGTCAAGATAAGAAAATTCAAAAAAGTAAGAGGTATTCCTAGTTTGAGGAAACCAGATGTTGGTTTATGTAAAAATTGTCAAATTGGCAAAATGAGAAAGACTAGTTTTAAGAGCAAAAACTATCAATCTAAAGATGTCTTGGAAATTGTGCATACTAACCTATGTGGACCAATTGGAATAGAAAGCTATAGTGGAGAAAAATTATTTATTCTTTTTGTTGATGAGTATTATGTAAATTAGAGAAAAGTCAGAAGCAGTTGAGAAATTCAAAAGGTATCTAGCAAGAATAGAGAAGGAAATAAGGAAAATATTGAAATGCTTAAGATTGGACAGAGGTGGTGAATTCATCTCCAATGAATTTAATAACTTTTGCATTGAAAGAGGAATTAAAAGATAGGTATCAGCCCTTGGTACTCCCAAGAAGAATGGAATAGCTAAAAGAAGAAACGGATCCATCATGGATTGTGCAAGGGCTCTAATGATTGAATTGAATGTTGCTATCAAGTACTGGAAGGAAGCCATCAACACTACAGTTCATACTTTGAACCGAGTATAGTTGAAGAAGGACTCATATAAAACTCCCTATGAAACATGGTATGGCTACAAACCCAATGTAGGTCACCTAAAAGTATTTGGAAATAAATGTTATATCTTGAAAGAGTCTAGAAAAGGAAAGTTTGATGTGAAAGGTGATGAAGGTATATTCTTGAATATTCTTGCAGAAGTAAGGCATATAGATGTTTGAATTTTTCTACTCATAAAATCATAGAAAGTGCACATGTGAGAATTGATGAGTTTGTAGAAATGAATGAATAAGAAAGCAAAAAGGAACTAGAAGACTACAAGAGATTTGTTTACTTCAAACCTAATACATTGCCAGACACATATATCAATAAGGAGACTTCACCTCCTGAGTTTTTCTCAGTTATCGAGTTGCAAGAAGTTCAAATCAAGTCACAAGGACCCGAGTCACATTCTGAAACTACTGAGCCAATGCCTATCAAGTTTGAGTGACCCGAGCTAGAAATTGAAATTCAAAATGAAGATAGTGCAATTCGTTCAAAAAGCAAAGAACCTATACTGGCCAAGTATGTTAGAAGGCATCATACACCTAATCAGATTATTGGAGATAAATTAGAAGGTACTATGACAAGAAGTAAGCTAAAAGGTACATGTTTATTTGCTAATTTTGAACCTAGAAGTGTTAAAGATGTATTGGAGAACAAAAGTTGGGTTGAGGCTATGAATAAAGAAATAGAACAAATAGAAAAGAACAAAACTTGGACCCTTGTTCCTAGGCCTAAAGATAAAAATGTGATTGGAACAAAATGGGTATTCATAAATAAGCTAAGATGGACAAGTATCAAGAAACAAAACAAGACTGGTATGTAAAGGCTACTCTAAAGAAGAAGGAATTGATTATGGTGAGATTTTTGCTCTGTTGCAAGATTAGAAGGTGTTAGGACTCTACTTGCATGTGCTTCTCATAGAGGATTTAGAGTATATCATATGGATGTTAAATCTACATTTCTCAATGTTATTCTTGATGAAGAAGTCTAGATTGAATATCTGGAAGGTTTTATTGATCTAGAAAAAAGGGAGATGGTCTAAAAATTACACAAAGCACTATATAGTCTGAAACAAGCTCCTAGAGCATGGTATGAAAGGTTGCACAACTATCTTATACATATTGGTTTTTAAATAACTAATGATAATAGTAGTTTGTATATCAAGGAAGGACCAAATAATAGGATTGTATTGGTAGAAATAGAAATATTTGTGGATGACACTCTATTTATAGGGAATGATGATCCATGCAAAGAAATTTTAGAACAAATGAACAAAGAATTTGAAATGTCCATGTTTGGTGAGATAAAATTCTTTGTTGGAGTATAGATACAGCAAAGCAAGAATGGTATCTACATTAGTCAATCTAAGTATATCAAAGAGATACTCAAGAAATTTGGAATGGAATATTCTAAACCAATTGGAACACCCATGTGTACTAGACTAAATCTTACTAAAGATGATGATTCAAAAGAGGTAGATCAAACCTTATACAGATCAATAATTGGAAAATTATAGTATGTAGTTCATACAAGGCCTAATATTGCTTTAGTAGTTGAGATAGTGGCAAGATTCTTAGCTAAACCCAAAGAAAATCATATGATGGAAATCAAAAGAATTTTGAGATATCTAAAATGTACTAAAGGCTATGGTTTATGGTACAAACTTGGAAGAAATTTAGACCTAAAGGTATTCATTAATCCTAATTGGGCAGGAAATTTTGATGATACAAAAAGCACAAGTGGTGTAGCATTCTTTCTTGGTAAAAAGTTGGTATCTTGGACAAGCAAGAAGCAAAATTACACATCCCAATCTACAGTAGAAGAAAAATGTGTTGCAACAACAATGAATTATTCTAACATTGTTTGGTTTAAACAGTTGCTAGAAGGCATGAAGGTTGAAATAAAAGAACTAGTTGTCATGTATTGTGATAACACTGGCACAATTAACATATCAAAGAACCTAGTGATGCATTCAAAAACTAAGCATATTGCTATAAAATATCATTTTCTTAGAGAATTGGTGTAGGAAAAAGAAATCATATTGGAATATGTTCACACAAAAGAACAGATTGGAGACATATTCATCAAGCCATTACCTAAGGATGCATTGTTGTATCTAAGAGGTAAGTTAGGGGTCATTCCCCTATCTGAAGCTCACTAAATAAAGTTTTAGTGATGCATCAATAGAAACCAAGTTGAAGATCAATTAGTTGATATAGCATAGTCAAAGAAAATATTGCATATGAATCAGTACTCAAGGTATGTTAACACTAATTTGGTATGTGTTGTCTTTGGCATGTGTTGTCAAAGAGAGAAGATTACTATCATATCTTTCTGAAATTTGTTTATATCTTTCTGAGGGAGAAGTATACTATCATAGAAGTTATGTAATTCCTTCACATAGAGAGATTATTACATGAAAGGAGAAGAAGTTTTTGTTAAAACATCTAAGATGGAGAAACTTTCTATTAGAGAAAGTGTTATTCTCAAATTTCATTGTACAATGACATGTTGTGTTTCCATCAATGCCAAAGAGGGAGATTGTCAGATACAATTGTCTAATTGTGTGTTGTCTTTGATGTTACACAAAAGTCATATCAATTTTCAGTCAGTGCTTACCAAGCTCACTTGGTTAGCAAGATAGTTTTCCTTGTCTATTGAGCGTTCCTAAAGTTTACTCTGCGAAGTCAGTGTCTACCAAGCCCACTCAAGTGTCGAAGGAATTCAAGTAGGAAACAATGTTAACTAAGTTCACATGGTTAGAAAAGGAAAGTTGGATAGAGTCAGTGTTCACTAAATTCACTTAGTTGCCAAAGGATTTTTGCAAATTTTGTAGTGTTAACCAAGCTTGTATTGGTTAACATAGGAAATCATCTCAGAACCAGTGTTTACCAAGCAGGGTTGACTAATGAAGGATTTTGTTGTTTTGGCATAAGAAGATTAATTATTTTAAATATTGTTTCTAGCTAACTTTGGTAATGATTATTGGTTATTGTAATTTGAACTTGAGCTAACTTGACAATCTAGATGGTATAAATGAAAGGTCAAGTTGAGATTTCTAGTGTGTGTGCAAGTGTATTAATTGAATTGAGAAGAAAATAGTGAGAGCAAACTTGAAGGATAAGCAGGTATCCTTGTGAAGTAGAAAAGTGTTATTTGATCAAGGAGGATCAAGTATGAAGCAGAATAGAGATATGTAATCAGCAATTCAGTTGCATCACAATTAGGTCATTTCATTGTTACTCCTTAACCATTGTAGCACTGATCTAAAATCTCTTAATAGAGTTGGTTTAATAGTCATTTGTAAATCCTCTAACAAGATGATAGTTCCATTGAATTTTTTTAAGACCTCTTGCAAGGCCACTCCTAATAGGGTGATTAAATCCTCTAATAAGGTCACACCTAACAGTGTGTTTTGTATCCTTTAACTAGGTTGGTTCCTAACAGGGCTCACTTCAGAAGAGTGAAAACAGTAACTAGTTAC